>ML287059.1:19555-34221 GCA_005239495.1 Nicotiana undulata | reverse complement strand
GGTCTGCATCAGACTAGCAGACTGTATTGGAAGAATGGCTGGTCAGAATGGCCTGGGGTCATCGCATTCTTGGGTAGTGTTGCCCACTGGTATTTTTTTTTGTACCTTCTTTGCACTGCGTTTGGCCCCCCGGTGTCCCAAACCTGCTCAAATCACTTCTAAAAAATATGAAACTTGGCTGATTGGTTAGAAATAATATAAGAAGCTATTCTAAAAAATTTCAAAAATGATTCAAAAAATTTTGAACCACGATGGGTTGCCTCCCACTAAGCGCCGCATTTAACGTCGTGGCACGACGCAAGTCAACTTTTACCACTTTTCTCGCCACTTTGATGATATGAATTGGGCACCTAGCTTAGAATCAAGCTTATGACCACGGGCGATGGGGGGTGGTAGAAAAATGACTGAGCCAAGCCTTAATTTCTTTATTTTGCATTTCTTGGCCCGTATGTGATGAATGTCATTTTGCTTTCTTGGTTCTTCAAATTGCAAGATGTATGGTATGAATTTCTCCTCCTCGCAACACTCAATGTACTCGTGTAGTTCAACTTCCGTTTTACCACACAATTCCAAAGTTGAGAAATTCTTGGAATGTGCCTTCAAAATCCCAACTTGCGATTTTTCTTCAATTTTGACATCCTCATTTTCCCCCGGAATTGAGTCAAACTCAACCAAATTTTCAATCACCACGGTTGACTCAAGTTCCATATTTTTGTTGGCATCCAAAACTTTCATGGAGTCGGTTGGCGGATGTTCAAGGCTTGATTCCTCACAGTAGCACTCATCCCCACCCTCGGTTATGAACTCCCCTTGACTTTCATCCACACTTTCAACTTGAGATGCATGATGAATCTCCATCAATGCTTGCATTTGATCCTCCAAAGTGCGGATGTGTTCATCATTTTTAGCCACATCATTTTTTAAGCTTTCGAGCGCGAGGCTTTTCCTCATTTTCCAGAATGGCCTCCAACATATGCATTATCCTCTCATTTTGAGCATTTGAGGGTTCTTCTTGGTTTTGTTCAAGTGCCAAGGTTTCAACTTCTTGGTTGTCACTCGCGTCTAAGACTTTTTGAGCCTTTGAAGCTTCAATCATTGCGTCCAATTGTGAGTGCAACCTTTCAAGTGCCAAATCATTTTGGAGATTGGTCTCCAAAAGTTCCTCCAAGGCATGTTGCTCATGGTTTCCTTTTTCAAGTAGACATTCCAACATGAGCTTGAACTCTCCATTGCTATTATGCTCAAATTCCTCCACTTCATTGCCCCTAAAATTTCCATCACAAAAAGTAGATTCATCATAGTGGGGGCTCGGGGAAGGGACGGACAAATACAAACAATCATACACATGACCATTTTGGCCACCACACCTATCACAAATACTCCACTCATGGGTTTGAAATTGTGCGCACAAGTCATCCCCGGGAGAATTTAAACAATTTTGCCACGAGTGTGGTCCTCCACAATAAGGACAAGGGTCATCAAAATATGAACAACTACCATCCGACCAATATTCATTATATGATACCATATATATATATTTATTATTATTGAAAAATTAAGAAAATAAACAAGAAAAATTAATTACACAAATATTCACAAGTTTGGATCAAAGCACTCAAGCTTACTTCTCCAACAACCAATAACCTAAGTTACGCCTATTGTTCCCCGGCAACGGCGCCAAAATTTGATACGCTCAATTTACACCTTAAAAGAATGTAAGCGATCGTTGTCAAATATAGTAACCCAACAAGGTTGGGGTCGAATCCCACAGAGAACAATATGAGGGCGTTTAGGAATGCTAGAGAATTATCACTTATCGCGCAATGCCAAACAAATACGATTTTGATGTAGAAAATTGTTTTGCAACTAAATGCGAAAATATAAACTAACCTAGAAAGCAATTAAAATGATCGATGGCAACAAGTATCGATGCTTCGGGTATTACACTCGAGTAACGATCCAATGTATTTCACGATTTTACAAATATGAGCGGGTAATGTTAATTAGCCACGGATAACATTTCTTAATTAGCTTTTCCCAAAGACTAACAAGACTTCCTAATTGAATTATGCCTAACCAAATTAGGAGATTAAGCACTTCCGGATTTTGCTACAAGTAGTTCAATCCTATCCCTAGGTAGAATCTATAAAATGAGGGTTAAATCCTCAAGTTCTTGTTAATTAATCTTTCCCAACCCCAAATAATCTTTTCCAAAACTAATTCGGAGTTAATGGGCGAGTCCTAGGGTTAGCTAATCCCTTTGGAAACATTAAAGAACAAGAATAATTAAAATAACAAACACCCACTTCACAAATATATGAAAATCATTCAATACATAAGCACAACAAGGTATTTAATCCACACTTTAAACATGAATATTCCCATAAACCATATTCAAGTGTTGGAAAAATACTACACACTTAGATATACAATACAAAGCAAGGAAATGAAGAAATAAACACAAATGGGTAAAGAAAACTTCACCACAATGTCGAAATCTACAAATCCAAAGTGTGTGTGCAAACCCACAAATCAATACTTGTTCTTCTCTACTCAAAATATATTTACAAGGCTGAAGAAATGTCCAAAGATCGATCTCTAATAGATTTCCAAGGTATGCATTTTATAGTGGGCCAAAAATGCGATTGAAAAGTGGACAAAAACACCCCTGTCGGGCCGATATGCGATCGCATTCGTGCGTCGCATTTACAATGTAGCTTCAGGCATCAGATGGTGATGCGACTCATATGTGAACCGCATTTGAGATATGCGACCGCATATTCGACCGTATTTCACTCATTAAACGTGACTCATCTTTCTTTTGCGGTATGCGATCTCTGGGCTCGAAATGCGATTCGCATGTTGCCTATGCGATCGCATTCGGCCATTGCTCCCCTCTTTTCTCTTCTTTACTCTCTTTTGCTCAATTTCACTCCAATTTGACCTTAACCACTTCATGGCATCATTTTCCTGCAAATAGAGCAATTATACACTAAAAACGACCTCAAGTTATCATTTAACAATACAAAATCTAATGAGAAAAGGCTAAAATGAGTGGTAAAATCACCACTCATCATTGTCCTAGAATATATTTTAGCTTCCTAGGATGCTATCATTCCCCTCTTCTTGAAGAAAATTTGTCCTCGAATTTCAACCTTGCAAGAAAACGAAGACAGACACTAGTAAATGACATCCACTAATCTTAAAAATGGTAAGAATAAAATAAGATAGTGACTATGTGTCCACTTAACCTAATTAATCCTAATAGGAGTAAATACTTCTTTGTATAGCATATGGACAACATCATCCCAATAAAATTTATGCCTACTTAGATTTTCCCCATAAAACCTCTCTTAAGGTAGTCCAAAAATGTGCATGACAATGAAATTACGAAAGATTGATCACGCATCCATTTAAAACAAGCATCTCTACCACATGTATCAAATAAGACACTTTTATGATATATCCAAGTATCAATTATACATCCTATGGATTCTTCTACATGTAAGTTATTCAAAGAAGCACATAAATTCTCAGAAAGGTCTGAAGAACCCATAAATTCTAAAATAAAAATTTTAATACATTCAAGCTCATGATTATAACTTTCCCCAATAATATTTGCAACATCAATGGATTCTACATACTTGCTCACACTGTTACATAAAGAGTCATAGATAGGTTCATGAAAGAGTATTTGATCACTAATGTCACAATAATCATGCATATCCTCTTTACTAGAAGCAATCACTTTTACAGGCTCACAATCAACATGACTAGAGGAATGACTTCCCATCGAACAATAAAACTCACATTCTAGCAATTTATCAAACGAAAACTCATTAGGCACTTGAATAAGAGAAGAAAGAACATTTAACTCATTAGCAAGCCTTTTCTCATAAATTTCATGCCTCTTTCCACCAAGTTTGAATGCATAATCATCTATGTCATACTCGATTTCAAAATTAAGCAAATTACCGTTGCACTTGAACTTAGATATTACAGTTAATGACTTGATATGCATCAAAATATCATCATCTACAAAAATTATAAAATCACCAACATAAGAAATAAGAGTATAGTTCATTACCTCCAAAAATACCTTAGGTGTTCTAGAAAGGCCAAGAATGTGAATAAACCAATTATACATACCATACTTGGACTTATTTATTAATGGAACAACATCACCTTTTATTATTTTACGCAATGGTTCGAACTTAGAAATGTCTTTAGGGAACTCCATGTTGTAAACCTGTAAATAAGGATCAAAATAGTCAAAAGGTTCAACAACAAAGAAATTAAACAAGCTTTTATCTTCCACCATCCAACAAGAAATGATTTCGCAAAATTCATGTGGGAATCCGATTGAATCCTTTGATACCATCTCTTGTGCCTCACCTACCCTTTCAAAAGGTCTTTCCACATATGGCTGCACAAAATCACAAGAACTAAAACATGAAAGAGTTAATGGGTTAGGAAGTAAAGAAACATTTTTCTTGCTTACACTCTCTTTGGCTTTTATCACAAGACTAACTTTTTCCTCACCCTTAGCTTATTTTCTCTCACTAAATTTTTTTTCTTTTACTTCACTCAATTTCTCTTGTTTCTCTACCTCACAGCTTTTTTTTGTCTCATGGCCTTCTCTCTTTTCTTTCATCTCAAGCTTACTTTTTTCCCTCCTTGACATCCCACTCTCTTCACTCAACACAATATCTCTTTTTCCCTCTCTTGGGATGTCAACATGCACCCCCTTACTCCACTCATTATTTTCTCTCTCATATTTTTCTATATTCTCTTTAACAGTCTTTTCGTCTTCACAAATTTGTGAGGGAGTCAAAGGCCCAAGAATGAGTTTCTTCCCGTTAACCTCAAAAGAGTATCTATTTTTTTCCATGCTATATGAATATCTTCTGTAGACATACCATGGCTTTCCCAACAAGATATGATAAGTATTCATGGGAATCACATCACACCAGATTGCATCCTCGTACCTTCCAATAGAGAATAGTAATAACACTCTTTTATCCACTTTTACTCCTCTCAACATGTAGGGATCAAGATGCTCAACACAAGGCAAGTTCAATTTTTTAATCATATAAGTGCTAATTGATTTATAGACATATTATTTGTCAATTCTAGGGGCACAAATCTCATACATCACTTTGGCTCTTGTCTGAAAATAACTTTCATTGTTTTCCTTCCATTCGGTATACTGTAAGTTCGACTTTTCAAGTTGTTGAGTCATAGCTCACCTCCTTTCACTATAAGTACCTGTTTGAAACATCTAGAACAAATATTAGAAGAATTATGTATCTCTCAAATTTGGCTTTTTTCTTCTATACTCTAACCTCTCTTGCCTTTTTCCACTCAAAGCAACTCTTGGTCGTTAATCTTTAGATTTATTAATAAACCTAGAAAGTCACAACCCATAGTGATAAGAATAAGGAGTTAGGAAAAGAAAAGGAAAGTGGAGGACCAAACCTAGGAAGAATAGGAATTGGTTAGTAGGAAAAAAAAGAATTTAAGAAACCCAAAACCCACAAGAATAAGGAAAGAAGTTATCTTAATCTTCAAGAACTATGATCCCCTCCTAGTTCTTTTTTTTGATTTTTTTTGCTCAAGAACCTCCCAAGGTTATCAAGATTAAAATATTGATTAGCCTATGCTCTGATACCATTTGATAACAACACGATAGGGATCCAAAAATTACTAAAGAAAATAAAAAAAAACGTGCAGAAGCTAAAAAAAATAAAGAAACAAAAAAAGGCGGAAAATTAAAGATAGATTGAATTCAAGAAAGAGTTTCTTAAATTCAATAAGTCTATTATTGAAGTTGACTCCTTACAACAACAATTAGCTAACGAAGAACTAATCGCCTTTGGTAGAGACTTAAAAATAAGAAATAGATTGTGAAACCCGACCCTTTAGAATAACAAGAACAACAATAAGCCTAAACTTATCACCTTTCTTGAATACCTAGAAGTGATCTAAGATTTCGAAAAGGGTTTAATCTTACCACCTTAAGTTGAGTCTTGAAGGTTGAAGAATAAATCCAATAGTAGCCACACACAAGAGTGCAAGAAAAATCTCACAATTTTTATTGATATTGTCTATAATAATCTCTATCTAAAAACAAATAAGAAACCCCTTATATAGGTAGGAGGGGGTCACGAAATTATGGCAAAAAAATAAGGAAATAAAGTCTTAAACTACTTTGGATAACAAGTCCAACTACCTTGGGAAAAGGAAAATACTAGGAAGTAAAAACCAAGTCATTCTTGGAAAGTAATTCCAACAATCTTAGGAAAAGGAAAAACATAACCTAACTAAATAGTAAAGCAATAATTATAGTCCCCTAATATATGGAAATAAGTCCCAAACCAATCTTGGATAGAATCTTGGAAATCTTGGAAATCTTGAAGGAAATTTGCAAGCAACTTGGCACCAACTTGCACTCAACATCTAGCACGACTATTGTACCCTTCTTGGATATGAGGTAAATCCTTTTTATGCTATAATATGTATGGTATGCAAGTTTGGATACATTTTAGGTGCCAAATTGGTCCAACAGTGGCCTGATTTGGACCTTTTTCAGAGGATGTGTCTTGGATCTAATCCACCTCTTCTTGGACATGAATTTGGGCCATAAAATAATATTAACACCTAGATAACTCATATCCTTTATCCTTAAGCTCTTCCTCCCAACTAACAACTTTTTTTATCGCTCATGAAGTCCAATGACCTTGTTTTGCAACTTTTTAGCTTGAGATCTTGTTAAAGGCCCTCTTTGAGATTCCAAAACTTCATCCGTGTCCTATAATATATTTGAGCTTTCTAGGATTCTATCATATTCCTTTGAGTTCATTCAGGCTATACTGAGCTTTCTATAACTTAGAGAAGCCATCGGATATCTCATTTTCATGGGTTTATCGTAGAGACATTATAGAATATGGTTGTTGTACTATCTCTTTTGTACCTCTGATATTAAGAGTGATTCTGCTATGTTCCCAATCATGATTCCTATAACTTTCCGAGTCCAATAATCAGACTCCTGATTTATTTGGTTGAAGTAACTCTTTAGTTTCCTCTTCCTTTTGATCAGCCTTCACGTAGGCTTAAGTTATATCTCAATATGCGGCTCATGATATGAGTTATTACTTTAGGCTTTCATGGACGTTATGGAATATCCATGATACAATCTTCTAACAATTCCATCATTTGTCTATGGCTTGGACTCAATTCTTTCTTTTAAATTATATCGGAGTCTTCTACGGCTGTATGAATGTCAACATATATGTCTCATGAATAAAACTCCAGACTCTTAAGTGTGTTCATGACATAATTAACTCTGGATCATTGATCGAATAATTCCTTTCTTTCCATCTCATATTTCTTCAAACGTAAGCAATTACTTTTCCTGGTCTTTCTGCCCCCTTTTTCCGTGCGTACTTAGCTTATCTTAGTGCCCACGCATATTCGAATTCCATACAACTCATATGATTTTGAATTTCACTTCTGATTTTACTTCCCATTAGTTATCCATGGTAGGTGCCATTTTCTTATGGAGTGCATATAATGTTGTTGTGAGACTGTTGTTACATGACCATTTCCTCTTTAGGTTATTGTGCTTAGGTTAAAGCCTTCTTCCTTATTTCCTCAGCTAGTTTTTCATTTTAGTACTTAGGGAGACCTTCTGGCTCTTGTAAAGTTACAAGCTGGTTATATCGTTTACCTGACAGAATTTTTGATGTTCGTACTCACCTATAATTATCCTTAGTTACTTACCTTCACGCCCTTGTGCTTGTAGGGTTGTTTCTGCAATAATATTTTGATTGTCTTCCCAGTGACATTCTCTTTTATTTCAGTAACACTCATATGGTACCTTTAAATACTCCAACTCCTATCTGAATATTTCTCAAGGATCACGATGTCATATCTACGAGACTGAATTCCCCATGTTGGGGTTTACTATATTTATCTTGCACGACCTATTGATTTGTTTGTATCCTATTATTTTGACATAACTAGGCTCTTCCTGAATCAACTACTAACTAATCGTTGGCCCACTCTCATATCAACATCCCGCGTAATTTGTCTAGGGTTATTTCCTTTGTCTTAACTTGCGTTCTCGTACTGGCTCTTTATTTGTAAATAACATCTCGGGAAGGAACCCTCACTTTCTCTCCTTGATGTCGTGTTTGCATAATGTTTTGGAATTGTAGCCTATTTGTAGGCTTTGAATAAGTGCAATCTCATCCTTTTTTTGTCGCATTCTTCCTTTACCGTTCCATAATTACTAGAACCACTTAATTCTGACTTAATGCCACATCACCTTATATTCCCCCCTTTAGGAAGGTGCTAAGATTCAGTGCTACGATGATATATGTTTGGCTTCTTTTCACATCATCGATGACCCTTACTCGCCTTGCGTAAATCCTTCTGTACCAAGGATAACGAAATTTCTTATTCACGAGGGTGACACACAGTGTAACTAGCACACATAGTCCCTTAAGTTTAACTTTTCTTCCATTGCTTGCTTTAGGGAAGCGTCCTCCTGAATGACCTTTAACAGTTATTCTTCTATTGTCCATTTTATTATCGCCGGAACGCGATCTGAATTCTCATGATATCGACCATTATCAAATCACTCAGTCCCTAATTCATGTTTGGTTTATCTTGTTCATCAGTCCATACTGATTTCTATTATTCGGGGGTCTAACTTTTCCTTCTGGTAGTTGCGTTGGAGTCACATACTTATTTCTCGAAATGAGGATATGAATTTATGGCATATACTCTTTTGTTGTCTCAAGTCATGTCACCTCTCGTCTTTTCCTTCACTTGGCTATGGACTCGGTGATACGGTTATCTACCGTTGTCATCCATGTATCACATCTCACTCATAATGCTTCATTATCTCTCTTCTTATTTCCCTGCTAATATTTTTGTCTATCACTTTATTCTTAAACTTCAACAAGATATTTTTTTGCTTTTAGCTCCCCTTGCTCAGTCCCTGGCTCTTCGAGTTGCCTAACATTCTTGCTGTACTAGGGACGGGAGCCATACTAATGTAGTATTTACCCCTTCCAGGATTCCAGTGCCTATCTTTATAGTACTCATATCCAGTTGTACCATTTTAGAGTGCACAATCTAGGTGTCTCACAAGGAGATTTATTAGCACATTTGCAATATCCTTCGAAAATGTAAACTAACGCAAACAATCCATTCACCATTTTGGGCAACTCTAACCCCAGTTGGATCTTAATACCCCAACCTTCTCTTAAACTATAGATGTTAGCTCCTATAGAGCATAATTGAGATGGGTGTGATAAATTGTATATATCTTTGTTAATTTTGAAGGTACTCAAAAGGCTTATATTCCTCTATCTGAATTGTAAATACCGATAATCTTCATCAACTAGGCTCCTCGTACACTTCTTCACCTTGCTTCTTTTACTTGTTGAAACTTGTATTTACCTTCTGAATCTCTTATTGCTTTTCACCATATAGGTGAATAGATATTCTTGCCTTGAAGCTCCTCATCAAAGAGGTTTACACGTCTTAGTACACACATGTTCTGCTGAAGACCTTATATTTACTCATCAGAATCATGATGCAAATCGAGTTCCTCTTACTCAACTCTTCCACGGCCATATGCAATCTCTTACCAACTGTCTTTCTGGATGTAGGTATTGTCTTACTACGAATATAATAGAAGTTTAAATTCATATAAGTGAGCTCTATCACATGCTCTAGAGTAAGAAGAAAGAGTGAAAGTCCTAAACAGTGGCGGAGGAAGGATCTCCATGAAGGGGGTTCAAAAATAAATTTGTAGCTAGTGGGAATTGAATCTATGACCTTAGGTAGGTTTTGAACCCCCTTGACTACTAAACTACACTTTTGAGTTGTGTTAAGTGGGTTCAAAACTTAATATATAGAGGTAAAAAATAGATTTTGCCTTATATATACAGTGTAATTTTTCGGCAAAGGGGGTTCGGGTGAACTCCCTTTCGCCCCCCTAAATCCGCCCCTGGTCCTAAATGCCATGTATCCTCCTGCTTATAAGTGTGGTGTGCAACACACCCATAAACAAGACTCTACTGGACACAACTTGCAGACGCTCTAGGACAGAATTGCTCTGATACCACTTTTGTCATGACCCAAATCGATGGGCCGCGACGGGCACCTGGTACCTTACTCAACCGAGTACCAACGTAACATATCTTTATTATTACATCATCAGAGGTAAGTGGGCCAGAAAGGGGTGTCATGATATAACCAGAGTAAACATGAGGGCCCGACATAGAATGATCCAACCTTATATAGAATCTCATACATGTGACACACGGGCCCATAAGGCCAATGTGATCCATTATATACTTAAAATATAGGACGACAAGTCCATACAAGTATCTGTATACATGACATCTATCAACAAGCCTCTAAGAGTAAATACTTATCATAAAGGTCGGGACAGGGCCCTGCCATACCAAACAATACACGTCTAAATCATACTAACCAAACAAGCAACTCCGGAGCAAATGAAGCGCACCAACATCTTTCGGTGAGCTGATAGCCTACTTGGAGGACTCTCGACCTGTCTATCGGGACCTGCGGGCATGAAACGCAACTCCCCTAGGCAAAAGGGATGTCAGTACAAATAATGTACCGAGTATGTAAGGCAATAGAATAACTGAAAGCTGAAACTAAACTGATAATATAATAACTGAAAGTAACTAGGAATCAATCAAGGATTTGTTTAGAAAGACCCCGGCTCACATATCGATCAAGGATTTGTTGATGAGCTCCGATAGTCATAGAGACACTTTAGTGAAGGTGCTAACTGGAGTAATGTGCCGAGCATACTACCAATGAGGCTTTAGAGAAAACCATTAGAAAGATGGTCGAAGCAAAAATGATTTCCTTTCGGATGAATGAACTTTCTGTGGAGGGTGTGGATCAATAATAAAGCTCTGCACATCACATTCAAGTGTGGGGATAAAGTCGTGTCTCGAGTGCTTGTCGACGGAGGATTTAGAGTAAATATTTTCCCATTCTCTACTCTGCGAGGATTGGGTATTAATTTGAGGGAAGTGAAAGAAAGCCATGTAAGAGTGAGGGATTTTGATGGTTCGCAGAAGGATGTCGTTAAAGAAATCTACTTAGCCTTACATATTGGACCAGTTGAGTTCCCAATATTGTTTCAAGTGATGGACATTTCGTCTTTTTACAACCTATTGTTGGGAAGGCCCTGGATACATATGGCACGGGCAGTTCCCTCCACTCTTCACCAAAATATGAAATCCGAGTGGGATTGCCAAGAGATTGTGATACATGTGGAGTGGAGCTAGTCAACTTACTTGGAGCATGCGGTCCCTTTCATAGAAAGATTAGATGGGGTGGCCTTTCATGCGATCGAGATCATGTCAGCAACAAAAATCGAGAAGAATGAGCAAAACCATGGTATGCACTCACCGTACAGGTCAAAGATGGCAATGTGGGAGATGATGAAGTACGAGTACCGACCAAGGACTGGGATGGGAGCCCGATCAGATGGGATAACAGAGCTAATTGAACCGAACGGACAGAAAGGTATCGCTGGCTTGGGGTATCAACCTATAATTGGAAAGACCTATAACGGTAACCCTGGAAAGAAGGCTTTTGTACCAGAGCATGTTCTGGGCCCGAGTCAAAGTTCACCACTAGAGGATAATGTCGTTGATGGAATAGGAAGATTCTTTGTGACTATGATCAAGGAATGTTGCGGTGAAGTTGATATCAAGACACCGACCGTTCGGGATGCTGAACTAGGAGAGACCTTGCAGAATTGAACCGCCAGTCCATATTTGATTCGCCGGAGTCTTGGTAGTGTGGAATTGTAGTAATTTTGATAAAATGCACAGTCAATTGAGACATGAACCGTGCCTGTACTTTTTTGTTAAATTTCCTCTTACATTGAGACATTCCTTTTGATGAATAAAAAGATTATTTTTTCCTGAAATCATTGCAAGTTCATTTTTCGCCCTTATTTATATCTTGTTTTCCTTTTTAGTAATTAAATCAATAAAACTCGCGTTCTGCGATTATTACATATAACGAAAACCTTGAGCAAAATGATCCAAACTACAAAGTGTACGACGAGCGCATGATGCTTGAGAACCTCCCGCAAGAGATAGAGCATCTAGAGAGAAAGAAGAAGCCCAACCTTAAAGAAGCAGAAGTAATTAACATGGGAGGTGAAGAAGACGTGAAACAAACTTGAATCAGCATCCATTTGAAGACAGGACAGAGGGAAGAATTGGTAGAACTCCTATGACAATACATCGATGTATTCGCTTGGTCATTTGAAGACATAGCCAGATTAAGCGCCGACATCATCTCGCAGTGATTTCCCATTGATCCCGCTAGGACACCTGTCAAGCAGAAACCCATAAAAATCAAGCCAGATTTGTGTCTAAGGATAAAATAAGAAGTCACCAAGCAAATAGACACGAATGTGGTGAGAGTCACCAATTATCCTACATGGTTGGCAAACATCGTACCAGTATCGAAGAAGGATGGGAAGATTAGGATATGTGTGGACTATCGAGATCTCAACAAAGCTAGTTCAAAGGATGATTTAACTCTACCAAATACTCATATCCTTATCGACAACTACACGAAGCATGAGTTGCAATCATTCGTGGATTGTTTCGCCGGATACCACAAGATTCTAATGCACGAAGAAGGCGCGGAGAAAACAATGTTTACCACGCCATGGGGAGTTTATTTTTATAGGGTCATTCCATTTGGTCTCAAGAACGCCGGTGCTACCTAGATGAGGGCCATGACGTCCCTCTTTCACGACATAATCCACTAGGAAATTGAGGTGTATGTAGATGAAATCATCATAAAGTCTAGAAAGAGTGCGGATCACTTGAGTGACTTAAGGAAGTTCTTCGAACGATTTCGGAGGTACAATTTTGAAGTTGAATCATGCGAAGTGTAGTGCATTCAGAGTCCCTACAAGAAAGCTGCTAGGTTTCATCGTCAGCAAGAAAGGGATAGAGTTATATCTTTCAAAGATCAAAGTCATTCAAGACTTGCCTCCACCCAAAAGCAAGAAGGATGTGATGAGCTTCCAAGGTAGACTAAATTACATCAGCAGGTTCATAGCCTAGTGAACAGTAATATGCGATCCAATTTTCAAATTGTTGAAGAAAGACGCTGCTACAAAGTGGACGGAATAATTTCACAAAGCTTTTGACAGAATCAAGGAGTATTTGTAGAATCCGCTAGTGTTAGTTCCTCCCGAACATGGGAAGTCGCTATTACTATACTTGTCTGTTTTGGGTAATGCATTCGGATGTCTGTTAGGACAACATGACGACACTGGAAAGAGGTACAAGCTATGAAGACATATACACCTTATTCGAATGGACCTAGTGCACTTTGGCCTGGATCACTCAGAAGTTAAGGCACTACCTGTCAGCATATAACAGGAATCTGATATGCCGACTCGACCCGCTCACGTACATCTTCCAAAAGCCAATGTCTACATGAAATTTGGCCAAACGGCTGATTCTTCTAAGTGAATTCGATATTGTGTACATGACACAGAAAGCTATCCAAGGAAAAGCATTGGCCGATCATCTCTTAGAGGACCCGGTGCATAAGGATTACGAGCCACTCACCACGTACTTCCCAGATGAAGAAGTGTTTTTTCGTAGGGGAGGACATTGCAGAGACATACCCAGGGTGGAAATATTTTTTGATGGAGCGGAAAATTTTAAAGGTGTAGGGATTGGGGCAATCCTAATTTTAGATTCGGGACAGCATTAGTCGGATTCAGCCAAGATAAGGTTCCCTTGAACAAATAATATGGAGGAATATGAAGCATGTATCTTTGGAATCAGGATTGTATTTGACATGAATATCAAGGAACTTTTGGTCATAGGAGATTCTGATTTGTTGATACATCAAGTTCAGGGCGAATGGACCCCACCAAGAATGTCAAGATCCTTCCATATTTGCACTGCGTAAAAGAGTTGTGTAATAAGTTCACCAAGATCGAGTTCAAACATGTTCCAGAATCCAGAATGAGTTCGTCGACGCTCGCGCAACCTTTTCATCTATGATCCAGCATCCAGACAAGAATTACGTCGACCCCATTGAGATAGAGGTTTGAGATCAGAATGCATACTGTTTCTATGTAGATGAAGAGCCAGATGGTAAGCCTTGTTACTACGACATCAAAAGGTTCCTCGAACAAAGAGAATACCCAAAGAATGATATTAATGGTCAGAAGCGAGCACTAAAAAGATTAGCAAATCACATTTTCATTAACGGGGATGTACTGTACAGGTGGACAACAGACTTGGTCTGTTAAGGTATGTAGATGCTGCTGAAGCAACAAGATTACTGGAAGAGATACATGTAGGAACGTCATGCCTCACATGAACGGCTTCACTTTAGCTAAGAAGATTTTAAGAGGCGCATAATTTTGGATGACCATGGAAAGTGATAACACCCACTACGTGCAGAATTGTCACTAGTTCTAGATTCACAGAGATTTCATCCGGGTTCCACCTAATGAGCTTAACATAATGGGTTCTCCTTGGTCGTTCGCCGCTTGGGTCGTGGATGTGATTGGACCTATAGAACCCCCCCCCCCCCCCCCCCCCCCCCACACA
>ML287059.1:0-15103 GCA_005239495.1 Nicotiana undulata | reverse complement strand
ATATATATATATATATATATATATATTGACTTTGTTCGCTTATAATAGAATTTGAAGGGACACTTTTTGAAATTAAAAAAAAAAGTCTGAAGCAAATGAAATTACAACCATGAAAAATAAAATGATAACAACCATGAATTTGGGAAGACCGAAGAGAACCAAAAAAGCAAGGAGAAAAAGAAGAACGGAGAAGATTTAAACAAAAATTGAAAGAATCTGAAAATGGTGTATTTCCGTTTGGGAAGAAAAGGGTTACATTGTCTTTTCATATTAAATTTAATAGACTAGTGGCTACTTTTGCTCAGCATTAAAAATATTGGATAAAAAGTGAATACCACTTTAAAAAGTGACTACCCCACACAATTTTTACAATTTCTAGCAGTGCTTTTACTCGCTTTCAGAGATGGATGTTGGGCTTAGCTCATGTAAGCTAAAGTTTGTTCTCTAAGTCCACTAAGCAAAGTAGAAATCCAAATAATGTTGTTCTTAATTTTGTTTTTTTATTTTAGCAAAATTGTTCTTAATTAGCCCCCGCAATTAGGCCTTTTATTGTAGTGATACTGTCATTTTCTTAAACTAACACTATGTTATTTATACATAAAATTTTATTAAAAAACTATCTAATTTTCTAATATTTTTATTAATTTTTAATATATATTTGAAAAATATTTTTCAGTCACCAATCAAATAAACCATTGTCAAACAAACATTAATAATGATTTCCATTGAACTAAACGGATGCTGATGTAATTGACATGCTTCATATAGATAGGGGTGCGCTTTGATCCCTTCATGTTGCTTTGACGATAAGAAAGATTGCTCCGACATATATAACGGAGCTATTTAAACAAAAAAACAAAAGGGATACAAATGAAAAGGAAAACCAGAACTGAAAAGACAATTGTCTTTGCTATTTCACCCTTTCTTTCTATTTGCATTTGAATATATTGATCAAACCCTAACGAAAAAGATGCTTAGCTCAGGTCCACTGGTGCCATTGGGGTTCATCATGTAATAAGTCTCGGAATCTTTAGATCCAATTGCCCGTTCAAAGAATGCTCTCATGTAAGTAAGCTCCCCCTCAGGGGAGTCGGCCTTCTGACTGGGGAGAACGCCGGCTCCCATGGACACTGCATGCAGGTTCTGCATGACCTTCAAATCATCCTCAGTGGGTCCTCTCTTCACAGCATAGCCAACTTTCCGTCCGTTGCAGTACATGGTCCATATGGGTTCGTCGATAAGTTTGAGTTTCTCGGAGGGGTTCTTTTCGCACTCAAGAGCAATTCTAACAAGTCCGGAACCCATGTCTTGGAGCAGCTTACCAGTATGGATGGACAGTTCGAGCACAAGCAAAGGAACGCTTCTAGGGGTTTCTTGAATAGCAAGATTAACCCTAGCTTTTCTGTACCCAAATAGGGTTCCTGTCATCTGTTTTCCTCCATGTATGTGTCCTTCGTGCATCCGGTTTCCATGGAGAGAAACCGGCATCTTGCACGGAGGATTTATCACCGGAAATGACCGGAAAACTGACTTAACTGCACGTCGGAAAAGTTTTGTGGATTTCCATTGACCTTTCTTGTGAGATGATTGTGGCAAGAGAACCGGGGCGGCAGGTAACCGGGAGGGAGCCACAATATTTCCTGGTTGAAGACGGCCCATCGGCAGTGTTTTTGGTGATGGCATTATTATTTGTTAATTTTCTTGAAAGAGCTTCCAGGGTTCAATACAAGAAGGGAAATATATGATGATATGTTGTGATTGTAGACGTGGAATGTGATATGAAGAAGATGAAGTGGAAAGCACGTTTGTGTTTACTCGGGTATATCATCGTGCTGGTTTTTTATTTTTATTTTTTTGTTTGAGGCTTTAAAGGACCGGTTTGACTTTGGTTAGGCAGCTTATTTTATTAAAAATGTACAGTATTTAATATGAGTATACTTACAAAATAGATCGAAAATCGAGTAATTACTCCTTTCCTTCCCAATTAAATGATAATTTAACAGGAAAAGAAATTTGTCACGCTTCAAAAATATCTCCATCTTGAACTTGCATTAGCAAACACATGAGGAATTACTAGGATTCTTGGCTGCCCCTTCCTTTGCCAGTAGATCACCCTCTTAGTTATGTTCTCTGTGGCTATGGCTGATGAGAGGATTTTTTAGTATCAATAACCTGGATTCACAAATCAAAGCATCATAAGTCGAGTGGTCATTTTTTATCAACTTGATTACCTCAATACTGGCAGATGAAATTTTTGTTATTACTCTGTGAAAACGATGATGGAGACTTATACCTTAATTCCTTTTACAATATATTTGGATGTTATTCTATGGTGCACTACTATTAAACTCGTGACTTGTTTAATAGGCTGGTTTGGTTGAACAAAATTCTCCATCATTTTTGTATGGTGCGGGCTTATTGGACGGCAAGAGTTATCCGTATAAATTGCGTGGGGCGCCCTATTTCGTCGTGCTGAAGTTTTTACAAAATGAACTAAATAACTTCAGAATCTTCTACTCAAGTTTTTGAAAAAGTTTTATGACAAAACTAATTAATCCAGGACAAAACTTCAACTTATTTAGTGTTTGAAGTTTTTACAAATAAACTAAATAATTTCAGCATCTTCTGCTTAAGTTTTTTGAAAAAGCCTAGAATGTTAAAGTTTGTGTGATTGTCTTTGCTACTTCAGGGTCGTATGCCTGAAGTTTATTACAAAAAGTGGGTACGCTTGCAAAATTTTTTCTAAAGCAGGTATAAGTTAAATCGTAACCCAAAAAGCGGGTATAAATGCAAAAGCCCCGAGCTATCTCTAATCTTTTTTAGACCTATCTCAAACTCTGCAGAAATTATTCTTTTTTCCTCTAAGTTTCTACAATCCTCTACATTTGAGGGCAAATATCTACCTAAGATTCTAAACCAACGAAAAATATAGAAAGTCATACACTGTTTGACAAGTGAAAAGTATTGGGATGGTCGTCCTACCATACAAGTCGTAGAATATCAATTTCAGTGACAACAAATTTAAATGAATTGAATTGATTGCGGATTTTCATGTAGAAATCAAGCAAATTACTCATTTATTTTTACTATAAAGTCTATAATTGCTAAGTATCGTAGCCATAGTTACCCAAAGCTCGTAGCTAATCATAAATTCGCTTAATGAACTTTCATAACTAATTGCAACCACAGATTTATAGCCACAATGAACTTTCATAACTAACATGAAACTTGTTAGCAACAGTAGTATTTTCTAGAGGCCCCAAGGCAAAACCAGATATACTTTTTTCTTTTCGTGCTCTTTATATACCCTGCTGTGTATTCTCATTTTCGGGTTGGTGTTTTTCTGCTAGCCCAAATACAAGTAGTTATTCATCACACTTGCTGTCAAATAACGGACAAATCCTCTTCCCAATATCAAATATAGTACTTAGTATCTGGTTTAGCTGCAAAACTTTAATTGGAATAAAGAAAAACTTAAGCCCATAACTTAGACGGCCAAGAAAGAAACTCCAAACCACTAGTACTTGGACAGATAATGAGTAATTCAACAACCTAATGAAAACAGAGAAATATCTAAGAATCAGCAATGGTGACCTCAACCTCAACACCCGGTTCAATGGTGATTGAGGTGATCTGCTTGACAACATCTGCAGAACTGAAAAGGTCAATCACACGCTTGTGCACCCGCAGCTCAAACCTGTCCCATGTATTTGTGCCTGCAAGAAAAATAAAATATTAGTAATTAATACTGTAAACAAGGAGTTCCATACAAGAAACAAAAGCAAAAATACCAAAAATATCATTACAAAGAAGTTGACACTGAATATATAAACAAACAAGGATGAACCTAACTCACTCAGGTGTCTCAGACAACCTCCGCAACTGACAGTGGAGACAATGTCCTTCAGACTAACCAATGCTCTAAACTAAGCAAAGGGGATCAAAAATATTCACCTAGTAGTACCATTTTTACTTTGTTTGGCACACACAATAAAATGTTTGTGACAACCATGTTAAGCTTCACAAAATTGAACTAAGAACCAATTAAGCCCTGGAAAATACTAAGCAATTCAAACAGGAACAGGCAATTATTTGAATCTAGACATATCATAAAATCACAAAAAACAAACTCACCCACAGAATTGACACAAGCAATAGCACCTTATCGACAGGGAGACTCTCTACTGGTAATGTGAAGAAACCTTGTGGGCATCTGCATAGACAGGGCCCTTCAGACTGAACAAACGTTCTAAACTGAGCAATGATAATTTCATGCAGTAATATCATTGTTATTTCGTTTGACAGACATAACAATATGTTTGTGACTGACCAATCTCAACCATGCTAAGCTTCACAAGTTGGACTAATAAGAAACTGAATCCAGGCAAACACAAAACAACTCAAACAGAAATACTTGAACCTAGACATATCATAAAATCATAAGTGATAATTTATTTCGTTTGACACACACAACAATATGTTTGTGACTGACCAATCTCAACCATGCTAAGCTTCACAAATTGGACTAATAAGAAACTGAATCCAGGCAAACACTAAACAACTCAAACAGAAATACTTGAACCTAGACATATCATAAAATCATAAGTGATAATTTGATACTAGCAACAGTACCTTCTCCACAGGGAGACTTTCTAGTGGTAATGTTGAGAACTTTTGTGGGCATTCTCACAGGTCCTTTTACCCTGAGCCTCTTGTCCTTGGCACCACGAACCAGATCAGAACACACTACAATTATAAGTCAATACAAGCAAGAAAACTACAAGTCAGTTATTGATGCAAGATACTAGCAAGTCCATTCACTACTTCAATATTAGAAAACATAACACCACATTATCAAACTTCTGTTGCAGCTAAATAGCCACTTTATACCTGTTAAAAATTCAATGTTCGAAAACCCATAAATAGTTTTTTATGACAGGGAAATACATCTGGGAAACTAGGGGATAATGGGTCCACCCTTCTCCACTTAAAATGGCATAGGGCTCAAACTCCATCAACCTTTGCCACTTGAACTAAGCCCTGGGCCAAATAGTACTACTAGTATTATAACCCCTAAATTATGCGAAATTTTTTCTAGATTACTTATGACTTATCTTCGTTGTTTTTCAACATGTCTGCCTCACAAATCTCTCCCTTATGGAAATTCTACTATTTGCAGTGTAAAATATTCCCAATACGGAGGCTCGCAAGCAAAAATCATCATCTAAGATGTTCAATATCCTGCATTTTACTACAAAACTAGATATTGATTTTCACTGTTATAACGTTGAAAGTCAAAGGCATACTCTACTTTCCTCAATAGACAAACTAAACCAACTCAAGGGTCTTGAATGCAGAAAACATAATTACACAGCAAGATCTATATGTCCCAAAACCTTAGTCCTAAATACTATTCAAAAAAGATAGGCAAAAGAGATATAAACCTTTCTCAAGATTCTTAACGTTTTTGGAAGAAAGAGTGATTCTAATCTTGTGAATCTGCTCCTGGGGCTCCTCTAGCCCTGGTTTTGTTGCCTTCATTGCTGCATACGCCATATTTTTATTTAATTTGATTTGCTGAGAGTGATGCAAAAGACGTAGCCGCAGCTTAGATTTTCTAATGGGGTAGTTGATTTTGAGTGTACCAGTTTATATGTATAAGATTAGGGTTTCTCTTCCATGGTTTATTACACCTTAGTCCCCATTGTATTGCTTAGTTTACCTATTCATCCCTAGCAAACTAGTTCATTCATTAAAGAACAGTACTACTATTTCATTTGTTTTTTTGTTTTTTTTTTGTTTTTTTTTTTATTTTACTCGTTACAAGCACACAATTCAACTAATTTTATGGGTATCTACTACATCTCACTAGCATAAGTATCGGTAGGGGTGGGCACAAAATCCGAAAAATTGAATTTCGAACCGAATCGAATTAATTTAGTATTTTGGTTTCGGTTTATTCGGTATTTCGGTTTATATCGGTATAAATATTTCGATATTTCGATAATTCAGTTCGGTATACGGTATTAGATTTTTGATATTTCGGTATTTCGGTATACCAAAATACCGAAATAGTTTAGTGTAATGGAGAAAGGTTGTATTCATCTTACTGTTGTGCTAGCAAATGAGCAAATGAGTACTTGTTTGTCGATCACTCAAACAACACTTCATAGCTTGCGATCTCAATTTTCTTTTTATAATTCTCACCACCTCTTAGCAAGAAAGTGGTCCACTTTCACCTCTACTTGTAGTCTTCAACAAATTTTTGTGGCTCCGCCAATTTTCAAGTTGCTTGTATGAGTGAGCCTCCCTGCTTGAATGGATCCATAAATGGCTTCATTCAAGTAAATAAATGGGAATATAAACTCATGGCCGCCACTCACAAGTCATTTAAGATCGATCGTTCTTCTGTGAGCAAGAACATAGCTCTTACATTGAGAAATGGATATTAATAGTAAATTGCTCTCTTTGCAGCTACTGATGCTTTGTAAGAAGCATGTGCAGCTCAGAGGTTGCTCAATTCATTAAGGTAATTACTTTTTGCAGTCGAGATGCTTCGGTATTATTCGATCCGGGTTCTACTTTCTCTTATGTGTCTTCATATTTTGCCCCTTATTTGAGCATGTCCCGTGATTCCCTGAGTGTTCATGTATATCTGTCTACCCCGGTGGGTGATTCTATTGTGGTAGATCGAGTCTACTGTACTTGCTTAGTAGTTATTGGTGGTATGGAGACTCAGGTTGATCTTTTGCTTCTGGATATGGTGGACTTTGATGTTATATTGGGGATGGATTGGCTATCTCCCTATCATGTTATTCTGGACTATCATGCCAAGACAGTGACCTTAGCCTTACCAGCAGTACCTCGTTTGGAGTGGAGAGGGACTCCTAGTCATTCTTCTGGCAGAGTTATTTCTTATATGAAGGCTCGGCGTATGGTCGAGAAGGGTTGTTTGGCCTATTTGGCCTATGTTCGTGATTCTAGTGTTGAGGTTCCTTCTATGGAGTCTGTACCTGTGGTTCGTGAGTTCCCAGCGGTTTTCCCTGTTGACTTGCCGGGTATGCCACCCGACAGGGATCTTGAATTTTGTATCGAGGTGGCTCAAGGCACTCAGCCCATTTCTATTCCGCCGTATCGTATGGCCCCTCTAGAGTTGAAGGAATTGAAGGAGCAGTTGTAGGATTTGTTGGATAAAGGCTTCATTAGGCCTAGTGTTTCTCCTTAGGGTGCTCTAGTATTGTTCGTCAAGAAGAAAGATGGCTCAATGAGGATGTGTATTGACTACCGACAGCTGAATAAGGTTACTATCAAGAACAAGTATCCTTTGTCGAGGATTGATGATCTGTTTGACCAGCTTCGGGGTGCTACAGTGTTCTCCAAGATAGACTTGAGATCAGGTTACCATCAGCTGAGGATTAGGGCTTCTAATGTACCTAAGACGGCCTTTCGTACTCGTTATGGGCATTATGAGTTCTTGGTGATGTCATTCGGATTGACAAATGCCCCCGCTGCTTTTATGGAGTTGATGAACCGAGTGTTCAGGCCTTATTTGGACTCATTCGTTATTATTTTCATTGATGATATATTGATATACTCTCGCAGCCGAGAGGAGCATGAGCAGCACCTTAGAGTCGTCCTCCAGACTCTGAGGGATAGTCAGTTGTATGCCAAATTTTCCAAGTGTGAGTTCTGGTTGAGTTCGGTGGCATTTCTGGGCCATATTGTGTCGGCAGAGGGTATTCAGGTGGATCCCAAGAAGATTTCGGCAGTTAGAGATCCTAGACCCACTTCAGCTATAGAGATTCGGAGTTTCTTAGGCTTAGCAAGTTATTATCGCCGATTTGTGGAGGGTTTTTCATCTATCGCAGCCCCGATGACCAGGTTGACCCAGAAGTGTGCCCAGTTCAGGTGGTCGGATGAGTGTGAGGCAAGCTTTTAGAAGCTCAAGACGGCCTTGACCACGGCACCAGTGTTAGCTTTGCCTACAGGTTCAGGACCGTATACCGTGTATTGTGATGCGTCACGGGTTGGGCTTGGCGCAGTGTTGATGCAGGATGGCAAAGTTATAGCCTATGCTTCTCGCCAATTGAAGATTCATGAGAAGAACTATCCAGTTCATGATCTGGAGCTAGCAGCTATAGTTCATGCATTGAAGATTTGGTGGCATTACTTGTATGGTGTGCCTTGTGAGGTGTTTACGGATCATAAGAGTTTACAGTATCTATTCAGGCAAAAGGAGTTGAACATGAGGCAGAGAAGGTGGTTAGAGTTACTGAAGGATTATGATATTACCATTCTTTATCATCCGGGGAAGGCCAATGTGGTGGCCGATGCTTTGAGCCGGAAGTCAGTCAGTATGGGCAGTCTAGCTTATTTATCAGTCGGAGAGCGACCTCTTGCGTTGGATGTTCAGGCTTTAGCCAACCGATTTGTGAGGTTGGAGGTTTCTGAGACTGGCAGTGTGTTGGCCCATACCGTGGCCCGTTCTTCATTGTATGACCGTATTCGGGCCAGACAGTATGATGATCGTCATTTATGTGTTCTTGGAGATACAGTCCGACACGGAGGTGCCAAGCATGTTACGGTTGGTGATGAGGGAGTTCTACGGATGCAGGGCCGTATTTGTGTACCTGATGTTGATGGTATTCGTGAGTTGATACTACAGGAGGCCCATAGTTCCCGGTATTCCATTCATCCGGGCGCCGCAAAGATGTACCAGGACTTGCGGCAGCATTATTGGTGGCGGAGGATGAAGAAGGATATTGTAGCTTATGTAGCTCGGTGCTTGAACTGTCAGCAGGTTAAGTACGAGCACCAGAGACCCGGTGGTTTGATGCAGCAGATTGAGCTTCCTGAGTGGAAGTAGGAGTGTGTCACCATGGACTTTGTAGTTGGACTCACACGGACTCAGAGGATGTTTGATGCGGTTTGGGTTGTTGTGGATAGGCTGACCAAGCCAGCGCACTTCATTCCGGTATCAGTTTCATATTCAGCGGAGAAGTTGGCAAGGATATATATGAGAGAGATTGTTCGATTGCATGGTGTGCCCTTATCCATTATATCAAATAGGGGTACTCAGTTTACATCCCATTTCTGGAGAGTATTTCAGCGAGAGTTGGGTACGCAGATTGATTTGAGCACAGTATTCCATCCTCAGACGGACGGTCAGTCCGAGTGGACTATTCAGATTTTGGAGGATATGTTGCGGGCTTGTATTATTGACTTTGGTGGTTCATGGGACCAGTTCTTGCCTTTAGCTGAGTTTGCCTACAACAACAGCTATCAGTCGAGCATTCAAATGGCTCCGTATGAGGCGTTGTATGGTAGACGATGTCGGCCTCCAGTTGGATGGTTTGAGCCAGGAGAGGCTAGATTGTTGGGTTCTGAGTTAGTCCAGGATGCCTTGGACAAGGTGAAGATTATTCAGGATAGACTTCGTACAGCTCAGTCCAGGCAGAAGAGTTATGCGGATCGCAGAGTTCGAGATTTGGCATTCATGATAGGAGACCGTGTATTTCTTCGAGTGTCGCCTATGAAGGGCGTGATGAGGTTCGGGAAGAAGGGCAAGTTGAGCCCTAGGTACATTGGTCCATTTGAGATATTGAATAAGGTAGGAGAGGTGGCCTACCGACTTGCCTTGCCGCCGAGCTTATCAGTCGTGCACTCGGTGTTTCATGTGTCTATGCTCCGGAGGTATATTGCGGATCCATCTCATGTACTTGATTTCAGCGGTGTCCAGTTGGACAAGAATTTGTCTTATGAGGAGGAGCCGATAGCCATTTTGGCTCGACAGGTTCATCAGTTGAGATCGAAGAGTTATCCTTCGGTTCGTGTTCAGTAGAGAGGTCAGCTTGTTGAGGCAGCGACCTGGGAGTCCGTGTCCGATATGCATAGCCGATATCCTTATCTTTTCCCCGATTCAGGTACCTTTCTATGTCCGTTCGAGGACGAACGTTTGTTTTAGAGGTGGAGATTCTGATGACCCAAAAAGGTCATCCTATGTGAATTTGATTATGATTGTGTTCTGAGGCCATGAAAGCCTCCGTTAATCTCACCTCGATGTGCGTGCGCAGCCCGGGCGCACAGCCGGGAAGCCTTTATGTGGAAACTTGTTAAAGAGTTGAATTTATGATAATTAATTGAATAAAGTTGACTTTGGTCAACATTTTTGGTAAACAGACCCGGACCCGTGATTTGACAATCCGGGAGGGTCCGTAGGGAAATATAGGACTTGGGCGTCTGCCCGGAATCAAATTCCGAGTTCCCAAGTCCGAGAAATGAATTTTTAAAGAAAATTGTTTTCTGAAAATAATAAAGGCTTATGAAAATGAACCTCGATATGAAACCTGTGTGGTCGGACCCGTATTATGGTACCGGAGCCCAGAACAGGTTCAATATGTGTTATTTGAGTTATCTGTGAAATTTGGTAAGGAACGGACTCGATTTGACGTGTTTCGGATCGAAAATGGGAATTGAGAGTTAATGAAGATATAAGGATTTCCTTAAATTTGAGATTTGGTTTGGAGCGTGATTTTATTTTATCGAGGTCCGAATGTGATTTCGAGACCGGGAATAGTCCCGTTATGTCATTTATGACTTTTCTGCAAAATTTGATGTCATTCTGAGTGGTATAGGTCGGTCCGGCGCATTGTTATAGAATCAAGAACTCGAAGTTTCTTAAGTTAGGATTTTAGGGGTTTTGGGATGTGATTTTGAGATTTAGCGTTGTTTTGGGTGTTCTGAAGGCTAGAGCGAGTCCGTATTATGAATTACGACTTGTTGTTATATTTGGACGGGGGCTCGGGTGGGCCCAGGTGCCTTCCGGACACCCAACGGGGCTAAAAACCAGCTATAACAACTGCTGGTGCAGTTGTTGCTGGTGTGACCGCAGGTTCGGTTGCCCAGCCGCAGGTGTGGAGGTTCCGCAGGTGCGGTTCCTTTTTCGCAGGAGCGGAGCTGCATGTGAGGTCTCTAGCTTCGCAGGTGCGACCCCAGCCTGCCTTGCCATTTTCCTGTCACGACCCAATTTCGGAGTCGTGATGACGCCTGTCGTGGAACTAGGCCAACCACTAACTATAACGGTTCTAGGTTCAGTTATTGGAGAAAATACTCATTTTTAATAAATCCAAATCTCTAATAGTGGAATTTCATAATTTGGAAACAAATTAAGGAAGGAAAACAACATTTAAATACTACAGCCTTGGATCCGGTGTCACGCTGTCATGAGCTACTAATACATAAACAAAACCCAAAAGAAATGACCAACATAGTCTGAAAATAAATACAACAGGTAGAAAAGAAAGAGATGACGAGATCACGGTCACCAGCTGCTACCTCGTCAACTCTGATGAAACTATGATGAAACTGTTGCGACTCACTGACCAGAGCTGGATCTCAATGTACCTGGATCTGCACACAAGGTGCAGGGTATAAAGTGAGTACAACAACTCAATAAGTAAAGAAAACAACCTATGGGCTGAGAGGTAGTGACGGACTAAACCTCCGATAATTTGAACAACAACATATAGTTTGAACATGGCAGTAATATAGTAGAAAATAAGCGAAATGCACCGAGTTATGTCTGTACACTTGCATGTGTTCGTGTAAAATCAGGAATGCTACGTATACAGTATCTACTCTCATAAGGAAGTCCACTCAGTACTCGAATTAGTCATCAGACCCAGGGAAAATCCATCCCAGAATATGGATAAACATAGTGACATAATCACTCGGTACTGAGGAAAAGATAGGCCAATCCAGCCCCACGGAGAAGATCCATATCCGGAACAAGACACCACGGAGAAGATCCATCTCCGAAACATATCACTCGGACAAGATCCATGTCCATGGAAGATCCATCCCTCAATATTTGTGCGCTCACTGGGGTGTAAAGACTCCGGAGGGGCTCCTATAAGCCCAAGCGCTATATCAAACCAACAAAGGTTTGATTCAAGGATCGCTGCGGTGTGCAGTCCGATCTCATAACCGTCTCAAAAATCCGGCTCTAGGCCTCACTCGGTCAATACTTTCAAGTCTCACTCACAATGCTCTCAAATATGTATAATTCAGCCCAAACAATAATAATGCAATATAATTAACAAATGTTGAGACTGAAGCATTAAGATGTATGCTACAATAGGACTGAGTGCATGGTAGTAAATAACTACATATAGAGACATCAACAATTGACTGTTTCAGTCTAAACACATTGGCATGAAGCCTTAGCAATTACACTTATCATGATTTCTAATATGTTCAAGGAAATCTCCGCCTTCGTAGTACAAGTATCAGTGTGAATCAACCATTAGATAATGCCATGGGATGAGCCAGGCCACAAACATTCAGTGAACGCCCCCATGCCCATCACTTGGCAAGTGCGTCACCTTAATTAACATCAATTATCAGATAATTTGGGGTTTCGAACCCTCAGTTCCAAGGTTGAAGATGTTACTTACCTCAAAACCGGCTAAAACACTACTCTGCAGTGCCCTTGCCTTGAAATTCGACACGACCTCCGAGTGCTCCAAATCTACCAACAATCAAGTGTTCATCATTATTATATGCTAAGAGGTGAATCCTAATCAAAATCTATCAAAAATACTCAAAATCCCGAAATTGATCAAACCCGGCCCCCGGGCCCACGTCTCGGAATTCGATAGAATTTACAGCACAAGAATCCTCATCCTCCCATGAGTCTATACATTCCAAGAACACCGAAATCGGAGTCCAAATGTAACGACCCGGTCTGTCGTTAAGTGAAACCTGCATTATAATTGTTGTTATTGACTTATCATAGACCGATTATTCTATTATTGATGTGTTAGAGTTGATAAGCTTGAAATCGGAATGGTTAAATGAGAACTCAGTCACTTAGTCTTTAAAAATAGCCTTAAAATGGGAAAGTCAACTGAGAGTTGACTTATTGGTAAACGACCTTGAAATGCAGATTTTATGGCTCAGATAGCTTCGTTAGGTGATTTGGGACTTANAGTTGGAGCAGGTTCGTAATGTCATTTTGGACTTGTCCGCAAAATTTCAGGTCAATCGGAGTTGATTTGGATAGTTTCGGCATCATTGGGGAATTTTAGAAATTTCAAAGTTCTTAGGCTTGAATCTGATGTGAATTTGGTGTTTTGATGTTAGTATTGGTGTTTTGAGAGTGCGACTAATATTGAATGATCATATGGGATGTGTTGGTAAATTTAGTTGAGGTCTCTAGGGCCTCGGGACGACTTCGGATGGTTAACGGAATTTAACTTGGCCATTTCAAGAATGTTTCGACGTCGTCCTTCAAGAATAAGTGGTGCCACACTAAGCAAATGAGCTCCAAATTCAGTTTCGATTGAAGCATTAGATCCGTATCGAAATTTTGGAGCCATATCAAAAAGAATCGACGAATTTGGACATCGTATGAGAGAGTTATGCACATTTTCGTGACGGGGAAAAACAATTTCCATCGCCAGCGCCCAGGGTAGCGCTGGGCGCCGTGCAGGGCGCCGGGATTTTTTTTGCTACTGTAATCAGCGCCACAGGCAGCGCCCGGCGCCACCTGTGGCGCCCAAAACGTAAAACTCTATAAAACGAGGGTTTTTGGCCATTTTTAACAAAAATAGAGTTGGGGGAGCTCGGTGTGGGCGATTTTCTGAGGGGTTTTCACGAATTTGAACGAGGTAAGTGTTCTTTATCTTAAATCCTTTATAGATCATGATTCCCCACTCAATTATATCGCGAATCCATGAATTTATTGAAGAACAATCGGATTTTTTTTATCAAATTCTCCAAAAATATAAATTTAAGATTTGAAAGCCAATCTGATGTCAGAATTCGATAATTTTTTTATGGTTGAACTCGTATCGGAACGGGTGTTCGAACTTTTGCGAGTTTCATCGGATTTCGAGATGTGGGCCCTGGGGCCGGGTTTTGACCGAATTCAGATTTTGAGTTAAAAATCGATATTTTTCGATTGGAATTCATTCCTTAAGCATAAATTGATGATAAAAATCTGAACTTGGTAGATTTGGAGCATCGAAAAGTTGATTCGAAAGGCAAACGCATCGCGGAATAGTTTGCGGGCTAGTTTGAGGTAAGTAATGTCTTGAAATTTTGTCATGAGGGTATGAAACCCCGGACTGTGCACCCTTTTACGGGTTTTGAACTGGAAAGATTGAAACTTTAGAAATATCTCCGTATTTAGGCGACCATTGAGTTGCCAAGCCGATTTTTAAGCTTATGCTTAATTAGTATTTATATATTATGATATGTTTTGGGATGTAAGCAGTGTTTGGGGCCTAGTGCCGATCTGTTCACCCCTTGGGGGACTGTTTTACTATGTTTCCTCACTTGATATGTTGTGAATTACACTCAGTCTTTTCTTGATAAATGGTTTTGACACTTAGAGTATTTTGATACTATTTATTGAAAAATGAAATATTGTTTTAGGTCGAGAACCCGGTATGTTTATGGCCTAAGGGCAAATTGAGAGTGTCTGACTGAGTGATGTGAGGAGGCTTCCAGGCCTTATGAGTGTTGTGAGGAGGCTTCCAGGCCTTATGAGAGAGGTGAGGAGGCTTCCAAGCCTTATGAGAGAGGTGAGGAGGCTTCCAAGCCTTATGAGAGAGGTGAGGAGGCTTCCAAGCCTTATGAGAGAGGTGAGGAGGCTTCCAAGCCTTATGAGAGAGGTGAGGAGGCTTCCAGGCCTTATGAGAGAGGTGGGGAGGCTTCCAGGCCTTATGAGTGATGTGAGGAGGCTTCCAGGCCTCATGAGAGAGATGAGAAGGCTTCCAGGCCTTATGTTATTATTGCGCTTGGGCTGTAGGAGCCCCTCCGGAGTCTGTAACACACCCCCAGTGAGCGCCGGTACCGAATGAGTGATGATGATTGCCCGCGGGGCTGATATTGAGTGATGATTAATATTGGGTGATGATTGATGTTGAGTGATGATTGATACTGAGTGATTGAGGGAATGCCTGAGGGGAAACTGTTGCAATAAATGATTTTGTTCTGAGAGGCAGTTTTATGATGATTTACTATGTTTTCGAGATATGATTTACCTCGTTTTCAAACTGAGTTTTACTGAGGATTTCACTGAGATATATTGATATTT
>ML287057.1:0-35807 GCA_005239495.1 Nicotiana undulata | reverse complement strand
TACTAGCATTTTGTTGCCCCTTTTACCCCCAGCATGTTCTCCCCGTATCTGTCTTACTTGCTTTATTTCGTCGATATTCTCATGTTATTATATAGAATTGCACAGGTACATATATTGTTGTCGGTCCTATCCTCGTCACTTCTTCGCCGAGGTTAGGCTCGGCACTTACTCAGTACATGGGGTTGGTTGTACTGATGCTACACTTGCACTTCTTTTATGTTGTGCAGACTACGCAGCCGGACCCGGTGATCACTGACGGTCGGAGCATCTCATCAATTCATACAGGAGACATTGAGGTAGACCCGCAGACGTTCGTGGGCCTTGGCATCACCTTCTACTCTTCACTTTCAGCTCTGTCTTACTTTATATTTCAAAGACAGTCCTACATACTTATTTTCAGACCTTTGTTTTTAGTAATCTCTTAGACAGTTCATGAGTATGTGACACCAGTTCTGGGATTTGTATATGAGTTTTACTTCGAAATTGCGATGTTATTTTTGGCTATTTGTTAACCTTCATATTGTTGACCATCGATGCTTTAGTTATCTTATCTGTGTTAGTTGTTAATGAATTTTATCTAGTTCAAACGTTGGTTTGTCTAGCGGGTTCAACATTAGACGCAGTCATGGCCCGAAGGTGGGATTTCGGGTCGTGACAACATACTTTAATACTCATTATAAATCAATTTATAACAAATTTCCAACTTCGCTCAAAAAGTCGATAAAGTTACCCTCAGGGCCACATGCCCGGATTCTGAAAATTTCTGAAGATAATCATTACTCATAACACTACGAACTCAAATATATGATTTCATTCCCAATTCCATGTCCAATTTAGTGGTCAAATTCCTAAAATACCAAATTCTAGGTTTTCTACCAAAAGTTCCCTTTTCTTCTAATTTCCACGCTTAAGTCCGTATATAAATCATGTATTTAACTCTCAATGTGAATAAAGCACTTATCCCATTATAGTTGATGAAGACAACACTCCAAAAGTGCTCCAAAATCGGCTCCCATGGACGAAATAAAGTGAGATTTAGCCAAACCCTCGTTTTAAATAAGCACACTGCCCGGCCCGACCTTCGCACCTGCGGTCTAATAGCTCTTTCGGCTCCGCAGGTGCGACTCTAACTCAACCTAGCAGCCTTCGCTTTTGCGGCCCAAATAGGGCTTCCGCGCTTCTGATTTTGCGGACAACAAGAGCTTCTGCGCTCACGCACCTGCGTGCCAAAGTCCGCTTCTTCGGCCCCATGCCTTCTTGGCCAATTCCGCTTCTGCGATCTCCCCTCTGCATCTGCGGCTTCACAAGTGCGGACATTTCCTCGCACCTGCGCTCCTGCCCAGATCGCCCAGAACCCCTTTTGGGACCCTCCTGGCCGCTTTTGCGGCTCCGCACCTGCGGCCAAAACCTCGCAGGTGCGGTTACACCAGATGATAGCAGTTCCACCATTCCTCCAAGCCCAAACTCGATTCATTTACCATCCGGAATCCACCCGAGGCCCTCGGAACCTCAACCAATTATAACAACACATCCTAAAACAATATTCAGACTTAGTAGGGCCTTCAAATCACATCAAACAACGCTAAAACCACGAATCGCACCCCACTTCAAGTTTAAGGAACTTTAGAAATTCGTACTTCCACATTCGACATTTAAACCTATCAATCACGTCCAATTGACCTTAAATTTTGCACCCAAGTCCTAAATGACATTATGGACCTATTTCAACTTCCTAAATTGAGATCTGATGCCGATATGAAAAATCCCACTCCTCGTCAACCTTTCCAAAATCTTCCAACTTCCCAACTTTGCCAATTAATGCCGAAATGACCTACATGTTCTAACCCATATTCACATATGTTGGTTCATGCCATAAGTTAGTCGACGTAAATATAAGAAGAGATTATCTTTGAAATGATAAGAAGTTAATCCTATTGATCTTATGTGATACAAGAGTGTATAAGGGTGATTAACAAGTATCAGAAGTTAAACGAATCAAAGATGTTGTAACTCATATTTTTGGGTAAACCTAGGGGTGCTTAATATTCTCAAGAGGTCGTATTTTAAGTTATTTGAATAATATAATATTCGTATCATAAGTCTTGAAGTCAAACGAGTTATGAAACAAAAGTCGACAATAGTTGTTGCGACTTATGTTCATAATTTTACTTAGACTTTAGGTCAAATGTTATTAATCTTGTCTCCCAATATACTAGGAATTACGGAGTGATCTACCCACTAAATTGTAGATTTATGAGTCTAGTTTACAACGCATTAAACCGTTTATCAATATGACATCGTAGTAGAGAGAGATATAGGCATTGTTTCGAGACTGCACATGCTACTAGGTGACAAGTAGGTGTGTCACCTACTTGGTTAAATGATAGCCCAAATATAGGCAATTTCGGGTCGGCCAAAATGCCCATTTAAAGGGTTATATCCTGCAATATAACCCTCATTATATATCACAAATAACCAGACCTAAATCACTGCAAACTTCCTCCCAAAAATTATCCACAAACCCTAATTGATTTTCCCTCTCTTTCAAGTTCTAATTGGGAGTAAAACCTAGAGTTTGAAGAACCAAGGGAAGGGCTGAGTTATCCAACAAGTAAGGTAATTTTACTGCTCTCTTTCATCCATTTTTTCTACTGTAAATTCATGGTAATTCGTTCTATACTTGTAAGAACTCACGGGACGGTGATCGGAAGTCGTGAGTTCGAGTTATTCACTTGTAGCGGACTGTTTTGTGGACTATTTTGTATTGATGTTGGCTGTGTATTTTACTACTATTTTGTGGAGTTTTGGAGGAGTAAGGGTGTGGAGAAACACCATATATATGTAGGGTTTTGGGCTGGTCGTTCGTCGTAACATTTCCGGGTCGTTTGACACGACTACAATGGTCGTCTTATATATGAAGTGATTAGGTGGTATGTGGACTATTTTGGGAGGCTCAATATGATTATTATTGATGTTGTTTGGTCTGTTTGGTATTTGTATTGACTTGTGTGAAATCATATATATAGGGGAGGTGTTTTCCGTTTCATCGTAAAATATGTTATCGTCGATACATAATAGTTACGACGCTTAAACGATAACGATAGTGTCGGTTCTCTTATTGTAGATTAAGGAGTCGTGACATATTCATATCTTGAGGTTGGGGCAGTATATACAAGGTATGTGAGTCTATCCATTTCCTTTTTTTGCACGACTCCGATTGTACATAATGCAATGAACGAGTTTCTAAAGATACTCTACTCTTAGAAGCTAGCAATACTTACATTATTTCCCTTCTTATGGGACAATTGATGTTGAGGTTTCCTCTCTTATTCTTATGTTATCAATGTTGTTGGTACTTCTTGATTCTTATAAGATTCGTGATGAAGATTTAGTCCTAATAACGTGTACGGAGAATATCGACCTTACGTCACTCCCAAATGTTCAAAATATGATTCCAATGAGTTCTGCATGCATATTATATATATATATATATATATATATATATATATTACTCTACCGAGTCGCGCTATAGTCGGCGGGGTACGACACCTATTGTGCAACCACTGATAAGTTGGGTTTTACCGAGCTCCACATGGTGGGGTACGTTTTACCGAGCCTATTACGGACGGGTACGATATAAAGTGATGGTGCCCATAGAGGCATATGTTTAAAAGTTTATGTATATATATGTATGTATCACGCATTTCATGTCAGTAGACCTCAGAGGTACCCAGATGTTACATGTTGTATATTCTCTATCCCGTTTTACATTACTGTTCTTACTTATGTTTTCCTACCTTACATACTCAGTACTTTATTCGTACCGACGTCCTTTTATTTTTGGACGCTGCATGTCGTGCTGGAGGTCCTGATAGACAGGTAGACGCACCTCCCCCACCACAGTAGGATTTCCAGTTCATCGGTTATTGGCGAGATCCCTTCTCCGGACTTGCCGTAGTCTTGGTATGCATTTTTGTTATAGATATTATGGTATGTCGGGCCCCCGTTCCGGCAATGTTGCAGAACTTATTCTCCTTTAGAGGCTCATAGACAGGTGTCAGCTCATGTATAGTTTGGTATGCCTTGTCGGATGATTTTTGTTGTATAGTTTTTCATGGAAGCGTGGTAGCTCCTAACTTATATGTAGTTTCTTGGCAGTCTTGTTATCCCATGTTATGGATGTTCATTCCATTATCTTTCATTTTTTGGTGTTCATAATCCATATCTACCATTTATATTGATCTCGTCGGTCCTTAAAGATAATAAAGAAGGTTAGATAAAATGTATGTTGGTGCTCGGCAAGTATGGCCTGGGTGCTAGTCATGATCCTCCAATTTGGGTCGTGACACTACGGATCTCCAAATCCACATTTGGATGCTCTCCTAAGACCAGAATCACCATAAGAAACTATTCCCAGGCTCGAAATCCCAAACGGACATCGATAACATTAAAATACACTTCAACCCAAATTCATGAAATTCTTCCAAAATGCCAACATTCCACAATAGGTGCTGAAACGCTCCTGGGTCATCCAAAACTCGATCCAGACATGCGCCCAAGTCCAAAATCACCATGCGAACCTGTTGGAACTTCCAAATCCTGATTCCGGGGTCATTTACTCAAAAGTCAAACCTTAGTCAATTCCTCCAACTTAAAGCTCCCGAGATTAGAATTTTCCATCTGAATCAACTCTGAACTTGCCGAAATCCAATTCTGTCCATACGTGCAATTCATAATACCTTAAATGAAGTTGCTCATGGCCTCAAACCACCGAACGACATGCTAGGGCTTAAAACGACCGGTTTGGTCGTTACATTCTCCCACTTAAACATACGTTCGTCCTCAAACGTGCTAAGAACTGCTTCGAAGTTATCCGAAATCACATTTTAACACCTCCTAGACCTACCTGTGCCACCACAACCCAGTTGAGCACATTAGCTCGATCCATATTGAAGATCCTTCATCTACCTTAGCTATCAAACTTTAGACGCAAATTTCAACATCGAGAATTCTCCACAATACGAGATTCTCACATACGAACACCGTATCAATCACCAGACACTGAACCCAACGTGACCATGCTCATATGCTGAAATCACACCATTCACCACATAACTCATTTCCCCAAGGTAATCTCCCCCAAGCAAGACACCTAAGATTTCTACTGACCCGAAACTTGTAGTATACCTCATAACATATATAAGCCATGTTCCAACTCTTGCAACACTGACACGACGGTGGAGATGTGTAGAAACTCATAACCATATGCCGAATCACAATTTATGGAGTCTCTCCTCCTGAAAAGAACCATCACCTCATTCAGAACAAAATAACAATATTTACTCTTTAATAAGCCTTATATAAATCCAATCGCACTAATCCCAGGTCCATAATCTCGTCTCACCCAGTACAAGCTACTTAGGCAATAAGTCACCTTAGACACTGCCACCAAAGTCACATATGATGCCACAATATGACAACAAGCTACAAACCTGAATATGATACATAAGGGAAAAAATGAACTTTGAAACCAAATACTCAAACCACGTAACTAATTAAACAATCGAGAAGATGTCATGAACCTTACCTAGAAAATGAGAAACAAAATTGTGATGACCCAATGGGTCATTTTATAAAATTAGACTCCGTTCCATGCTTAATAGCCATAAAAATACTAAAATTAAATACCTCGATTTGTGTGCGCAGTCCAGACGTGAAGCCGGAAAGCTTTTATGTGAAAATATGAAAAATAGTAATTTTTAGAATTTAAATTTGATAAAAGTTTGACTTTGATCAATATTTTGAGTAAACGGACCCGGATCCGTGTTCCGACGATCCCGGGAGGTCCGCAGTAAAATATGGGACTCAGGCGTGTGCCCAAAAATGAGTTCCGAGGCCCCAAGCCTTAGAAATCAATTTTTGAAAGAAATTATTTTGCTGAAATGTTTATGAATTAAAGAAAAGAAATAATGCTAAAAATTATTGGTATCGGGTCTCTATTTTGGTTCCGGAGCCTAGTACAGCTTTGTTATAATATGTAAAGGCTAACTATGAAAATATGGTGAAAAATGCAGTTCGTTTGATGTGATTCGGACATCCGGTTGAGAAATTATGAACTTTAAGAGTTTTTGTTGAAAACAATGAGTTTTGAGGTTTAATTCATAGATTTACATGTTATTTGCATGATTTTATCGCACGAGCAAGTCCGTATGATATTTTTAGACTTGCGTGCATGATTTGTTTAGAGCCTCGATGGCTCGGGTGAGTTCCGGATAGGCCACGGGGTGTTTTTCACTTTAAATGAACTGCTGGTTTTCAATTTTCCGGTGTCCGGGTATTTTGTTCTATGCGATCGCATAGGAAGGAACGCGATCGCATAGAGTAAAATTTGAGTCCCTTGTTGGTTGCACTGTGCGAACGCAATCCCACGAGTGCGATCGCATAGCTTCGCCCAGGCTCTACAGTGCGAACGCACCTGCAGCTACGCGACCGCACTGAGTTAAATCAGGCCTGGGGGAGGGGGGGGGTCAATACACTGTGCTATCGCACCCCTCCCCATGCGACCGCACTGCCAAAATTCCCTTTACCCTATGTGATCGCATAGGGCCCCAACCCAGCTAATATAAAAATGAATTAAAACTGGGCAGAACCCTTTCTTCTCCAATTTTTCGAGGTTTCAACCCTTAAACGAGTTTTCTTCAACAATCTTCATCCCCAATTCATAGGTAATCAATTTCAAACCTTGTTCTTTCAATTCCTTACTATTTGCATCACTTTTAAAGCAAAAACAAAGATTTTTTATGTAAAAATTGAGGGTTTGGGTAGAATTAGGGAGTTTTGTAAAAATCGAATTTTTATATCAAATTAAGGCCAGATTTCAAAACTAATAGCATATTTGGGTTCGTGGGTGAATGGGTAAACGTTATTTGGTCCGAACCCCGAGTTTAGACCAAGCAGACCCGGGGTCGGATTTTCACTTTTTTTGAGAAAACTTAGGAAAAATTATATTTTTCAATAAAGTTAGTTCCTTTAGCATTAGTTAATGATATTAAGTTAATTTTGATTAGATTTGAGCAAGTTAGAGGTGAATTCAAAAGGAAAAGCAATAATTGAGCAGTGAGTGACCTGCGGAATTGAGGTAAGTGTTTGGTCTAACTTTGGCTTGAGGGAATATGACTCCCTACTTGTTTGTTATGTGAAATTCATGGGTGTGGTGTATAGGTGAGATGACGAGTACCTATTCACCACCAAAATTGGTTGTTAAACATGACCCCCTTTCCCGTTCCCCACTTATTTGATCGTTATCTTAATTGTTATATGTTCATTATTGTTTCTATGACTATTTGGCCTTGTTGAATTGTTGTTAGATATTGTTGTGACTATTTGGAAAGATTATTGGTTGTTTGAGCTGGCTTCCTTGTGATATAAAAATGGTTGAGCGGTTTGGCATTGTGTTTACCAAATAAATATATATATTTTGGTATTCTTGTTGGTTTCATGGTTGAGAGGATATTGATGAAGTTATGAGAAAAATGCAGTTTGTTATTTATAATTGTTTAGACAAAAATATTGTAAAAGGCTTGGCCTGAATTGTGAAATTTATGAATAAATTGGTATGATATGTCTGGTGGGAGAGGGTTGCACGCCGCAACAAGGAGTGATAAGGGTGGACAGGTGGGATCGGGTTGCACGCCGCAACTAGAGTAATAAGGGTGATATTTTAGGGAGGAGCAATAAGGGAGGACAGGTGGGAGCGGGTTTCACGCCGCAACAAGGAGCGATAAGGGAGGACATTTATGTTTTACTGATTTAAAAAAAAAAGTTTTGAAAAGTTAAAATGTCTATTTTACTACTCTTTAAATATTTTAGCACTATTTTATTCAAGGTTAAAGTTTGGAACTTTGAAGAGTTATTTGAGAATTGGTTATAGCTGAGTTATTTTATTTTGTTGCAGCACTTATTTATCTATTTGTTTAGATTTTTTTCTTGCTTTATTATTTATTGTCATTATCGATTATATTGTTGAAGCCCCGCCTAAGCCTCGTCACTACTTCGCCGAGGTTAGGCTCGACACTTACTCAGTACATGGGGTCGGTTGTACTGATACTACACTCTATGCTCTTTTGCACAGATCAAGGGACTAGTCAGCAGTAGAGGATTCCAGAACGACCCCCCGATTCGTTTGGAGACACTAGGTACATCTGCCGGCTTTTGCAGATTCCGAGAGTCTTCTCCTATTGTTATTTACACTATTTTATTATATTCAGAACAATTACACTATTTCTTTCAGCCATTATTTGTAATATTCTTTAGTAGTTCGTGGATTGTGACACCAAACCCTGGGGCAGTCTTAGAGTTAATTATATAATTAGTTCGTGGTTCGTTTCATTTAGATGGTTATTATTATTATTATTATTATTATTATTATTATTATTATTATTATTATTATTATTATTTTGTTTTGAGGTTGTTGGAAATTATGTTAATTAAGTCCATTTTAAATTGATTTATTTATGCTTAAGTAATTGATTAAGAAAATTAGTCAATCGAATTCTAACATTGGCTTGCCTAGCAAGTGTGATGTTAGGCGCCATCACGATCCCTAAGGTTGGGAATTTGGGTCGTGACAAGTTGGTATCAGAGCACTAGGTTTACTTAGGTCTCACAATCCACGAACAAGCTTAGTAGAGTCTGAAGGATCGGTAGCGGATACGTCTGTACTTATCTCTCAGAGGCTATTGAGTTAGGAAACAAATCTATTTTTATTTCTATTCTATCGTGCGAATTCTTGTATCTCAAATACTGATTTGGATTCTTCTATTCTCTCGCAGATGGCGAGAACACGTGCTTCATCTTCCGTTGACCATAATTCTAGACCTCCAACAGCAGCAGCTCCTACTAGGGACAGAGGCCGAGGCCACGCCAGAGGTCGAGGCAGGACTCAGCCCGTTGCTCAAGCAGCAGCCACAGCTGCGGAACCCCAGGTTGAGATTAATGAGGGGGTTCCGTCTCAGACTGTCCAAGCGGGACCAGCTCAGGTTCTCGAGGGGTTTATTGCTACCCTAGTTCTTCAGGATGCTTTGGTCCGTTTAGTGGGCCTTATGGATAGTGTGGCCAAGACTAGCACTTTTCCTGTTGCAGCAGCCGTATCTCAGGCTGGAGAAGGGGTCCCGACTCCTACTACCCACACTCCAGTTCAGACTACTCCTCAGGTTCAGACACCAGTGACCAATACCGTTGGGGTAATTCAGCCAGTTGCAGCATTGTCGCCCGCTAATGGGGCAGCCATGTCATCAGATACTTTGTGGAGACTTGACAGGTTCATTAAGCTATTTCATGTCCATTTCAGTGGTGCTACTTCAGAGGATCCACAGGAATATCTGGATAGTTGTCATGAGGTGTTGCGTAATATGGGTATTTTGGAGACCAATGGGGTCGATTTTGCAGCTTTTCAGATGACTGGTTCCGCCAAGAAATTGTGGAGAGACTATTGTTGACCAGGCCAGTGGGATCACCTGCTCTGACTTGAGATCAGTTTTCTCATCTCTTTTTGGAGAAGTTCTTACTTGTCACTACTCGAGAGGATAAGCGTCATCAGTTTGAGCGACTACAACAGGGCAACATGACTGTGACTCAGTACGAGACTCATTTTGTGGATCTGGCTAGACATGCTATTCTTATATTGCCCACGGAGAGGGAGAGGGTCCGACGATTTATTGATGGCCTTGCTCAGCCCATCAGGTTGCAGATGGCCAAGGAAACAGGGTCCGAGATTTCTCTTCAGGAGTCAGCTAATATAGCTAGGAGGGTTGAGTCAGTTTTTGGGATGGGAGGTCAGGGGTCAGACAAGAGACCTCGCCATTTCGGTATTTTCAGTGGTGCCTCATTTGGAGGTGGGACTTCATTTAGCAGAGGCCATTCCATTCAGCGCTAAAGGTTTCACATGGTACTTTAGGGGGTCGTGGTTCTTATGTACCTCTTTCTGCTCAGCCAGTCTACAGTGCTCCTTCAGCTTTTATTAGAGCATCTCCTCTGTAGAGTTATTATCGTGGTCAGCCGGTTCGTTAGAGTCAGTCCTCATATCAGGAGGGATGTTTTGAGTGTGGTGAATATGGGCATGTTCGGAGAGCTTGTCCGAGATTTCTTAGTAGTCAACATCAGTACTAGGGTTCTCGTGCCATAGTTCCGGCACCAGCTGCAGTACCACCTGCCCAAACAAAAAGGGGTAGGGGTCAGGCAGTCAGAGGTAGAGACCAGAATGTTAGAGGTGGAGGACAGATAGCTAGAGGTGGAGGTCAGCCTGCTAGAGGTGGAGGTCCTCCCAGAGGTATGGTTCAGGGTGGTGGGGCTCAACCCCGACGATATGCTTTTCCAGCTAGACCTGAGGCAGAATCCTCCGATGTTGTTATTACAAGTATCTTCTCAGTTTGTGATAGAGCTGCTTCCGTTTTGTTTGATTCGGGGTCTACTTATTCGTATGTTTCCTCCTATTTTGCCTTGTATTTGAATGTGCCTCGTGATCGCTTGAGTGTTCCTGTTTATGTGTCTACACCGGTGGGGGATGCTATTGTGGTAGATCGAATATATCGTTCATGCGTGGTAGTCATTAAAGGTCTTGAAACTAGTGTTGATCTTTTACTTCTAGACATGGTTGACTTTGATATTATATTGAGCATGGATTGGTTGTCGCCCTATTATTCCATTTTAGACTGTCATGCCAAGACGGTTACTTTAGCCTTATCGGGGTTCCCTCGATTAGAATGGAAAGGGACTTCTGGTCATCCTCCTAGCCGGGTAATTTCATATGCTAAGGCTCGTCGCATGGTGGAGAAAGGGTGTTTGGCTTATTTGGCTCATATTCATGATTATGATGCTGAGGTATCTTCTATAGAGTCAGTTCCTATCGTGCGTGAGTTTCCTGAGGTATTTCCTGTAGACCTGCCGGGTATGCCGCCCGATAGGGATATTGATTTCATTATTGATGTGGCTTCGGGAACTCAGCCCATTTCCATTCCTCCATATCGGATGGCCCCACCAGAATTGAAAGAATTGAAAGAATAGTTACAAGATTTGCTAGATAAGGGTTTCATAAAACCCAGTGTATCGCCTTGGGGTGCACCGGTTTTGTTTGTAAAGAAGAAAGATGGATCAATGAGAATGTGCATAGACTACAAGCAGCTGAATAAAGTTACTATTAAGAATAAATATCTGTTGCCAAGGATTGATGACCTATTTGATCAACTTCAGGGTGCTAGAGTGTTTTCCAAAATTGATTTGAGGTCAGGCTACCATCAACTGAAGATTAGGGCGTCCGATATCCCTAAGACAGCCTTTCGTACGAGGCATGTGCACTATGAATTTTTGGTTATGTCTTTTGGGCTGACTAATGCTCCAGCGGCCTTTATGGACATAATGAATTGGGTTTTGAAGCCCCATCTGACTCTTTTGTGATCGTGTTCATTGATGACATTCTTATATACTCCCGCAGTCGGGAAGAGCATGAGCAGTATCTCCGTATAGCACTCCAGACTTTGAGGGATAATCAGTTGTATGCCATGTTTTCTAAATGTGAGTTCTGGTTAGATTCAGTAGCCTTTTTGGGTCATATCGTATCAGTTGAGGGTATTCAGGTTGATCCTAAGAAGATAGATGTAGTCAAGAATTAGCCTAGACCCACCACAGCCACGAAGATTAGGAGTTTCTTGGGTTTGTCCAGTTATTACCGTCGTTTTGTGGAGGGGTTTTCATCCATAACAGCCCCAATGACTAAATTGACTCAGAAAGGTGCCCTATTTATATGGTCAGATGAGTGCGAGGCGAGCTTTCAGAAGCTCAAGACAACCTTGACTTTAGCACCGGTGTTGGTGTTACCATTAGATTCGGGTTCTTTCACGGTGTATTGTGATGCCTCTCGAGTTGGCCTTGGAGTAGTGTTGATGCAGGATGGCAGGGTGATTGCGTATGCGTCCCGTCAGTTGAAAGTCCATGAGAAGAATTACCCTGTTCATGATTTAGAGTTGGCAGCTATTGTACATGCTTTGAAAATTTGGAGGCATTATCTTTATGGTGTGCTGTGTGAGATTTTTACCGACCATCGAAGCCTCCAGTATTTATTCAAGCAGAAAGATCTAAATTTGAGGCAGCGAAGGTGGTTAGAGTTGTTAAAAGATTATGATGTCACTATATTGTATCACCCGGGGAAGGCCAATGTGGTGGCCGATGCATTGAGTAGAAAGGCAGTGAGTATGGGCAGTCTTGCGTATATCCCAGTGAGCAAGAGAGCGTTGGCTTCAGACATTCAGACTTTGGCTAATCAGTTCGTGAGGTTGGATATTTCGCCCAATAGTGTTCTAGCTTGTACTATCGCTCGGTCTTCTCTAATTGATCGTATTCGAGAGCGACAGGATGATGACCCACATTTGGCGGTCCTTAGGGTCACGGTCCGGCATGGGGATGCCAAACAGGTTATAGTTGGAGATGATAGCGTTTTGAGGATGCAAGGTAGGTTGTGTGTGCCTAATGTTGATGGCCTCTGTGAATTGATCCTTGAGGAGGCTCACAACTCCAAGTATTCTATTCACCCAGGTGCAGCAAAAATATACCAAGATTTGAAACAACATTATTGGTGGAGAAGGATGAAAAAGGACATTGTGGCTTATGTGGCTCGTTGCTTAAATTGTCAGCAAGTAAAAGATGAGCATCAGAGACCTGGTGGTTTTNTCCCACGGACTCAGAGGAAATTCAATGCGGTTTGGGTTATTGTGGATAGACTGACTAAGTCAGCACACTTCATTCTAGTGGCTAGTACTTATACTTCAGAGCGGTTGGCTGAGTTGTATATTCCGGAGATTGTTCGCCTTCATGGGGTGCCCGTGTCTATCATTTCTGATTAGAGTACGCAGTTCACTTCGCACTTTTGGAGGGCAGTTCAACGTGATTTGGGTACCCGAGTGGAGTTAAGTACAACATTTCACCCTCAGACTGACGGACAATCCAAGCATACCATTCAGATATTGGAGGACATGCTCCGTGTTTGTGTTATTGACTTTGGAGGTTCATGGGATTAGTTCTTACCGCTAGCGGAGTTCGCTTATAATAATAGTTATCAGTCGAGCATTCAGATGGCTCCTTATGAGGTGTTATATGATAGACGGTGCAGATCGCCAGTTGGATGGTTCGAGCCAGGAGAGGCTCGGTTGTTGGGGGCAGACTTAGTTCAGGAGGCCTTAGATAAGGTCAAGATTATTCAGGAGAGACTTCGTGCAGCTTAGTCTAGGCAAAAGAGTTATGCCGATCGTAAGGTTCGTGATGTAGCATTCATGGTTGGAGAGAGAGTATTGCTTCGTGTGTCGCCCATGAAGGGTTTTATGAGGTTTGGGAAGAAGGGCAAGTTGAGCCCTAGGTATATCAGGCCGTTTGAGATTCTTGATAAGGTGGGGGAGGTAGCTTACAGACTTACACTACCTCCAGGGTTATCCTCAATTCATCCGGTATTCCATGCGTCTATGCTCCAGAAATATCATGGTGACCCGTCCCACGTGTTAGATTTTAGCTCTGTCCAGTTGGACAAGGACTTGACTTATGAGGAAGAGCTGATAGCTATTCTAGACCGGCAGGTTCGTTAGTTGAGATCTAAGAGTTATCCTTCAGTTCGAGTGCAGTAGAGAGGCCAGCCCGTTGAGGCAGCTACTTGGGAGTTTGAGTCAGACATGTAGAGTAGATACTCACATTTGTTCACCACTTCAGGTAATTTTCTATGTCCGTTTGAGGACGAACGTGTGTTTTAGAGGTGGAGATTGTGATAACCCAATGAGTCATTCTATAAAATTAGACGCCGTTCCATGCTTAATAGCCATAAAAAGATTAAAATTAAATACCTCGATTTGCGTGCGCAGTCCGGGCGTGAAATCGGAAAGCTTTTATGTGAAAATATGAAAAATAGTGATTTTTAGAATTTAAATTTGACAAAAGTTGACTTTGGTCAACATTTTGAGTAAACGGACCCGGATCCATGCTCCGACGATCTCGAGAGTGCCACAATAAAATATGGGACTCGGGCGTGTGCCCGGAAATGAATTCCGAGGCCCCAAGCATTAGAATTCAATTTTTGAAAGAAATTGTTTTACTGAAATGTTTATGAATTAAAGAAAAGAAATAATGCTAAAAATCATTGGTATCGGGTCCGTATTATGGTTCCGGAGCCTAGTACGACTTTGTTATGATATTTAAAGGTTAACTGTGAAAATTTGGTAAAAAATGGAGTTCGTTTGATGTGATTTGGACATCCGGTTGAAAAATTATGAACTTTAAGAGTTTTTGTTGAAAACGATGAGTTTTGAGGTTTAATTCATAGATTTACATGTTATTTGCATGATGTTATCGCACGAGCAAGCCCGTATGATATTTTTAGACTTGCGTGCATGATTTGTTTAGAGCCCCGAGGGCTCGGGTGAGTTCCGGATAGGCCACGAGGTGTTTTTCACTTTAAATGAACTGTCGGTTTTCAATTTTCTGGTGTCCAGGTATTTTGTTCTATGCGATCGCCTAGGAAGGTACGCGATCACATAGAGTAAAATTTGAGGCCCCTGTTGGTTGCACTATGCGAACGCAATCCCACGAGTGCGATCGCATAGCTTCGCCCAGGCTCCACTGTGCTAACGCACCTGCAACTACGCGACCGCACTGAGTTAAATCAGGCGTGGGGGAGGGGAGGTCAATACACTGTGCGATCGCACCCCTTCCCATGCGACCGCATTGCCCAAATTCCTCTTACCCTATGAGATCGCATACCATTACCCGCAATCGCATATGGCCCCAGCCCAGCTAATATAAAATGAATTAAAACTAGGCAGAACCCTTTCTTCTCAAATTTTTCGAGGTTCCAGCCCTAAAAACGAGTTTTTATCAACAATCTTCATCCCCAATTCATAGGTAATCAATTCCAAACCTTGTTATTTCAATTCCTTACTATTTTGCATCACTTTTAAAGCAAAAACAAAGAATTTTCATGGTAAAAATTGAGGGTTTGGGTAGAATTAGGGAGTTTTATGAAAATCAAATTTTTATATCAAATTAAGGTCGGATTTCAAAACTAATAGCATATTTGGGTTCGTGGGTGAATGNTAGTTAATGATATTAAGTTAATTTTGATTAGATTCGAGCAAGTTAGAGGTGAATTCAAAAGGAAAAGCAATAATTGAGCAATGAGTGGCCTGCGGAATTGAGGTTAGTGTTTGGTCTAACTTTGGCTTGAGGGAATAGGACTCCCCACTTGTTTGCTATGTGACATGCATGGGTGTGGTGTATAGGTGAGGTGACGAGTACCTATGCACCACCCAAATTGGTTGTTAAACATGATCCCCTTTCCCGTTCCCCACTGATTTGATCGTTATCTTAATTGTTATATGTTCATTATTGTTTCTATGAATATTTGGCCTTGTTGAATTGTTGTTAGATATTGTTGTGACTATTTGGAAAGAATATTGGTTGTTTGAGCTGGCTTCCTTGTGATATAAAAAATGTTGAGCGGTTTGGCATTGTGTTTACAAAATAAATATATATATTTTGGTATTCTTGTTGGTTTCATGGTTGAGAGGATATTGATGAAGTTATGAGAAAAATGTAGTTTGTTATTTATAATTGTTAAGACAAAAATATTGTGAAAGGCTTGGCCTGAATTGTGAAATTTATGAATAAATTGGTATGATATGTTTGGTGGGAGAGGGTTGCACGCCGCAACAAGGAGTGATAAGGGTGGACATGTGGGATCGGGTTGCACGCCGCAACAAGAGTAATAAGAGTGATATTTTAGGGAGGAGCAATAAGGGAGGACAGGTGGGAGCGGGTTGCACGCCGCACCAAGGAGCGATAAGGGAGGACATTTATGTTTTACTGATTTTTAAAGAAAAAGAAAATAAAAGTTTTGAAAAGTAAAAATGTCTATTTTACTACTCTTTAAATATTTTAGCACTATTTTATTCAAGGTTAAAGTTTGGAACTTTGAAGAGTTATTTGAGAATTGGTTATAGTTGAGTTATTTTATTTTGTTGCAGCACTTATTTATCTATTTGTTTAGATTTCTTTCTTGCTTTATTATTTATTGTCGTTATCGATTATATTGTTGAAGCTCCGACTTAGCCTCGTCACTACTTCGCCGAGGTTAGGCTCGGCACTTACTCAGTACATGGGGTCGGTTGTACTGATACTACACTCTGTGCTCTTTTGCACAGATCCAGGGACTAGTCAGCAGTAGAGGATTCCAGGACGACCACCCGATTCGTTTGGAGACACGAGGTACATCTGCCGGCTTTCGCAGATTCCGAGAGTCTTCTGCTATTGTTATTTACACTATTTTATTATATTTAGAACAGTTACACTATTTCTTTCAGCCATTATTTGTAGTATTCTTTAGTAGTTCGTGGATTGTGACACCAGACCCTGGGGTAGTCTTAGAGTTAATTATATAATTAGTTCGTGGTTCGTTTTATTTAGTTGGTTATTATTATTATTATTATTATTTTGTTTTGAGGTTGTTAGAAATTATGTTAATTAAGTCCATTTTAAATTGATTTATTTATGCTTAAGTAATTGATTAAGAAAATTAGTCAATCGAATTCTAACATTGGCTTGCCTAGCAAGTGTGGTGTTAAGCGCCATCACGATCCCTAAGGTTGGGAATTTGGGTCGTGACAAAAACACACAAAAATAGATATGGGGGACTGTACTCAACATCATGTTGTTGCGTCGTGCAACCCGATGCACACATGATACCGTTGCGGCGTGCAGCCATGATACTCATGGTAGCGTGTCACCCAATCCAAACAACATACCTGTGGTGGCGTGCCACCCGATCCAACCAATGTACCTGTGGAGGCGTGCCACCCGATCCACACATAGTAATCGATAAGGGAATACTTACCGAGCTAGGATGCTCATACCTACGAATTGCCCGAATGTCAACCACAAGCACGCCAAGTGCGTAATACCATCCCTAGGGAGACAGATAGCATCATACGCTACAAGACTCAAGCACGACTAAGGTGCAATAAATGACGTGCATCTCGAGAGCCATCCTGCTCTTATAACGCCGCAAGCTACACGGGTCCATACCACATGTGCGAATAATCAAGTCGTCTCATAACCCACATGGCACAATAAAGTATTATATGGAATAGTTGACGATAGAAATAACATCCAAATAACGAAGACTCCTCCACAAGCTACGCTATGCTAAAATGAACATATCCGGCCTGATATAGAGCACACATTCACATATAGGTTATCCACGGACCTCAAGCCGATTCTGATCGTACCGCACTGGCTAATAACCTTTCAAGGATCCACAATAACCCTTTTTCATGACAAATAAGAGTAGCCGTCGAATCCGGAACAAACTCACACGGTCCACTCCCCCCAGGTATATACTCTCTCACATTAGCGATAATACCATAATCTCCATACTTGGTTTCAATGTTTAATCAATAAAGTGACTACATGTCACACTTATACAATCTTCCCGTCAGATACACCCCTACTACTCCGGAACCAGGTAGTAAAGTCTGCACATCCATACCACCGGCCATACAATGCCGCAAAGCAAATCGAGAATCCAAAAAACAGTACACAAAGCCTCTTACACAGGACACCGTTATCAGGTGACGCTAAGACAATGTCAGCCTACTCTAAACATCTGAATTATTTCCCTGTCATCCGAGCTCGTGACATCCTTGTCAAAATTGAACCGCAACTTGATCCTCAACTTTCGATTCCCATGCCGCTCACTACACCTAACATTCCAATACGCGAGAGTACAAGAATTCCATCATAACTCCTGAACTACTAATATAATAAACAGTACATCATATAGAAACCTTTCAGTTAACTCATTTCAGGAGAACCATTGCAACATGTGACTGAATTCCCATAACCGCAGAAAATACAATCCTCAAGTAGTGGTCTAAACCACCATAACTCTTCCAAGATCCATCTACACATAACAGGCTATTCGAATCAAATACCTCCCAAATCAACCAAGTGGTGGGGGCGCTCAAGACCAAGTGTACAACCACAAACTACATATATAACTTCACGCTGAAGGAATTAATCACTGCCACAATCATGTTGATTCAACTATTACATACTTACTCAGCTTCTTCCAATTTACTCTGGACTTGCCTTAGAAATAATAATAGCTCCATTCAAAATATAACGAACTCAATCCGCACTCATCCCGAGTGACCCTATTTCACGAGATCACGTTGTCTCAAAACCCATGAACCATCTCATACCCTTCTTGTGCGCACATTCGCATCTTGAGCTAGTACACCCATTCTGATAATTCCTCTATAAATCCGAGGTTGTTTTCTCCCATTCCTCCAATGATACACCGCATACCAATGATAACATAGAACACTCCAATCCCCTTTCATTGTCCACTGCAAAAGCTCGATACTTAACCATGCCACGAACTCGAAATCCTTAGGCACCACAATTTAATTTTTGAACCCACAAGTACCATTGTTGAGAGTCACCTACTCTGACTTGTTCCCGAATATAATCAAACTCCAAGGCCCTCTTAGCATATGAACACCCTCTCAACGAAACAACTAGTTGAATTCCTTTATTTGCACATAACCCCCACAACAATCATAAACTCTAAGTCTTCCCATAACCTAAACATGAATAGATAAGGCAAAATATAGCACACCGTACTCAATTCCTTTTCTCGAATGATCACTGATGTCTTCTTTCTTTAGTCATGATACCCCACCAGTACACAAATAACTAGAAATCGCACAAGTAGACAACCACACGATCCAAGCATAGACGGTGGGGATCTCCCACTTAGTTTGAAGCTATAATTACATAACCCTCTAACCCACCAAGATGCCTTTTTCCCCATTGACATCAACTGAAAGTCCAACAATACATTCCAAACTCAGAGTCATGTTGCATTCAAATAAAATCTGTGGTCCTAGTCACTGTCCATCACGACTCCCAAATTGCTCTAAACCTCCCTAAAGGCATGTTGCTATCCGACCACAGAACCCATATGCTACTCTGACACTCTCGTACTTTGGTTAAACCCTCTCCTTTAAGCAACTACTCGACTTCTGCTTCTCACACTTGGCCTTCTAGAAATTTAACCACCGCAAGACACCTCCCACATGTCCTTCCTCATAAATGCCCAGTTGTTGCCTTAAATAAAAATCCATCTCTATAGAACTTGAACCAATAGATCGCTACCAACTCTAAACCTCTCTGAAGATCATCCTTCTCGAGCAATCAACGTTAAGAACACTGATTCGATTCTGAACCACTGCACACCACGATCTCTGACAGTCGCTTCCTCGACACCATTTCACAATACCCTGCCCCGAAGGAGAATTGAAGAAGACCATGACACCGGTGAACTTAACACATGAAACAAGGACAATGACACCACATATGGAAATTCCACCATGCTTTAAAATACCAAGTCTCGTTACTCCGTTATCCCAAACCTGAACATTCATAGTCTGATTGCCTTCCTTCGCTGGAAATAGAATGCCGAACCTCTGAATCATACATTGAGGAAATCCTCCTTTCGAGTCATTCACTGCCCCATCACATAGACAAGCACCCCACAATTACACCAACACTGTAAGATAGCAACACACAAATCATCATGACAATCACTGCCCAACTGACACTGAGCTGAAATGACAGAACATCCTTCCGCAAGGCGACGACAATAGCCCAATAAAATACGCAGGGAGAAACATCCTGCACCACATCCGCTGTACCATTACAATTACTCGATTCCCAATTGATAACAAACTCTTCACGTCGCAAAAGATCGAGTAGGAAGGAAATAAAGGCATAAGCTTCAAAGGAAAACATATAGCACAAAGAGGAATTAAGAAGAGAAGTGCTCCTAACAACCATGTAGCCTCTCGAAGATAAGTACAAATGTTTCTGTACCAATCCGCAAGACTCTACTAGACTTGCTCATGACTCGTGAGACCTAAGTGAACCTAACGCTCTGATACCAAGCTGTCACGACCCAAAATACACTAAAGGTCGTGACCCGCCTAACACCGCCGCCAGACAAGACAATAGTGGATGATTAACTTAATTAATCATTTTAGTATTATTTAAATCATAATTTTCATCAATTAAGTAGTAAGAAAAGAATTTTATAGGTTAACTGATAATATTTCCACAATTACAATAATGAACCACCCATAAGCACCCCAAAAAATTGGAGCCACAAGTACATGAGCATCAACTAGGTAATATAATACACTACAACATCTATCTGGAGCACAATTCAGACATGAGCAGATAAATAACTCTGATGGAGACTCTACAGGTTGCGAATCATAATATAAAATGAAGCTCACAGTAAGTCCCTGCATCATCTGCGCCTCTGCGCCCAAAGGGCCACTGGACATATATGTACCTGCACAAAAATGTGCAGCAAATGTAGTATGAGTATGTAATACAACGTGTACACAGTAAATATCTAGCCTAACTCTAGAGAAGTAGTGACTAGGGGTTGACATCGACACTTACTAGTGGTTCGGTAAGACATATACAATAAAAAGTAAACAGATATGGGGCAGAGTACATAAACTAATTAAACAAGTATAAACATATGATAAAATCCCTCTCTCAACAATAAGCTCAACTCTCGATTAACAGTCACCTCCTCCAACGAAGTGTATGTGTGTGTGTGTATATATATCCTCCAACGAAGTGTATATATATATAATGAACCTCACTAGATGGATAGTCATAATTCAAATCAGGAAAACTCCCAGATGCATTGGCCCTTTTGACAATTAATACACACAATTCCATAGAAGTCTTTTACAAAAATGCCAAGACATACGACCCGATCCCATCATAATATGGTATATAATCATAGATACTTCTATTATATATTTTTGAGGCGAAAGGTCCGATCCCATAAGGTGTGCGCACTGCCGAGGGTCGAACGACACGAACCATAGATGTATATATCCTGTCGAGGCGAACGAACCGCTCCCATTATATTAATAAAGCTTTGACGGGTTCTTGACCCCACTCACGAAGGGACATGTGAGTTTTAGGAAAGCTTTGTGGAAAGCCCTTCGATGAGAACACATAACGCGGGGGAAATTCGTAAGAGGAGTACAATTATTCCATGACAAATCATAAAGTTCATCCGATCTATACAATAACGAGTTTACCTCCCTACACTAGACTAGTCTCAAATTCTAACATATAGCAAATGAATCTAATAAGCAAGAGACACCTCAAATAGTACAATTATAGCATGGCATAAACATGAGTCTACCCGGACAATAACATGAATATAGCTACGTACACACTCTGGTCACCTCGTGCATACGTATCCCCCACAACAAGTAGCAAATATTAATTACAACACTGATCAGGCTCAACTATGTCTTATAAAAAGACTAAGCGGGCGTTGCAAATATAATCTGAGTATTTTGCCTAGAGTCGAATCCCACAGGGAATTAACCTATCAATTATTGTTGTTAAACTCACTCGATTCTCAGTAATCAATTTCCCAAAGGTTATGAATATCAAATTCCGGTATTTTTACTAACTACAACTGAATGAAATTAAGTAAACTAAAAGATAACTAATATTGTGGTGTAAACAAATTCTATAAGGATCTAAGGTTATGGTTTCCCCCGTTGATGGAACCTCTTCTTGTATATTTCATATAGTTTGGCCTAACTATCTCTATCAATCATGAACACTCGTGCTACCGTAATCTCTCCCGAGCACTTACGATAATTTACTAGACGCACTCTCTCGAGCTACGCTAGCTAACGTTTATTACAATTCACTTTAGATTGCACACAAGGTATCGTTATTCCTAATCCAACCTTTAAACCTTCGATTATGGATCCCTCCTATACTTTGGGAGTGGTGTTGTTCAACAACTACCTAAATATGAACTCTCTCCCGAGCAGATACACACTAAATAGGCACATCTAATTGAGGGCCCTTCAATCATTTACAATAAGAACGTAGTTGAACAAATAGAGGTGAAAATCAAGCAAACTATATTAATATAAAAATAAGTTCATCCTCAACGGGTTCCACCAAAACCTTAGACTAAAGAAGTTAGCTACTCATAATTGTAGTGAAATTAACAAAAGAATTCATCAACAATGGTAAAATCACAAGGAAGAGAGATGAGAATTGATGCCCAATCGCCCTGTTTGCCTCTTGCCTTTGCTTTTCTTGAAAAAGCCTCTAAACCTTGATAATATTCTCTTTTGGGCGATTTGAACCTTATATAGGTTAAGTGGAATGGCTCCAAACTTCTAAATTTACCCCTGGGAAATAACTTGTACTGGGACTAGCACGCCCGCGCTAGTCAACGCGCTAATCAACTTTCATTCTATCTGAGATCACTGGGGTAGCGCGCTCGCTCTAACCCCGTGCTAATGGGGTTTTGTTCTGTCCTTGGCAACTGGACTAGCGTGGCCGTGCTAAGGCCGCGCTAGTGGACTTGTAATCTGTCCCAACGATTTTCTTCCTTCTTTTCATACGTTAACTACTCCAAGAGGCTTTTCTCCTTCAATTGGCTCCAAACACCATCTTAGGTCCTCAGAAGCGCATTATGCTCATGCGAAACATAAAATCAACAATTAGAGCCATTTTAACATCATTTAACATCCCTAAGACAGTGAAACATCATTATGTTGGAGTATAAATATATACTAAACTACGTGAATTTAGCCTATTATCAATACCCCACACTTAAATAATTGCTAGTCCTCGAGCAATCCACTATATCTTACAAAGGTCCTTTCATCAAGCATTTCCCTAAGGTGTCACACCACGAACATTTTACAATCGTTGTGCCTAGCAATGTAACATCTATGCCTCAAGAGGCGACTCTCACATGCCATGCAATATTATTACTTCCTCAAAGTACTCTACACAGAGGTCAAGACTTACCTTTCCGCCATGAATCAAGTGCCCTCACATCACACACACGAGAGTAGTTCCACAAGAATAATATTAAGAACAAGCAGGAACTTTAAGTAGAAAGAATTCACTCACTCTCGGAAAGAAAATTCATATGCCACAACGATACCTTATAGGCTTGCCCGTAGTGTAATACTGTACTAATCGAGCCCATTCAGTCTAAGATCAATTAGGTCTTCAATTGGTTGTAATTTAAGCTAAGGGACATGTAGGATATATTTAGGTATAGTGGCTAACCTTCCTAAGCACTTTTAATACAATTACTTTAGCTTTCAGCCCATTCTTGTGCTTGGCCAGAATTTCCACCACCCTTCTCTTTATATTAACTCCCAAACTTCCCTAGGTGAATTTTTTTTTATCAAGTCACCACTCATCAAGGACCTCAATTATTCATTGTACTTTCTCTTATTGTTTTTCTAAGTGGCGTTTATTCATTCATTTTTTCCATAGCTTTGCACCTTTCTTTCTGTTTCTTTGATTCCACTCAAAAACCAAACCACCACCCCACACTTTGACTTTTACATATTCTCTAACAATTCAAGTGCTCATGGGAGGTACAGGGTTCAAACAGACAGACCATTCAAACAATTGGGTAAGGTTTGTAATGTGGTTGCCAAAGAAACATGCTTACAAGCTCAAAGGGGTTAACTACGGTAAATTACAATCAGGTGGATACACTTTTGTATCTGGCTTAATAAAGAAATGCCTATATCACTTCTAAGACTGAACGAACTACTATTTCGCTTTGCAAACACACAGGGCAAGTTTTAGGTATCGAATGTGGACACATAATACAATGCAAAATACCTCACACACATATGGCACATAATTCACTCCAGATTGGTTCACCAAGACACTCCACCGAGCATTCAAGTCAGTTACAACATACAAAGTTAAGGCATTCTACAAGAATCAACAAATGAGCCTAAGTGTCACACTCTAGGGTCTTTTGTGTTCGGGAATAACAACGCTAAGGGATGCTTCTCTTATTTCAGCTCCTTGCCCAAAACATCTAACAACTAAAAAAAATAAAAAATAAAAAAACTAACTACCGTGGTAAAAAAAATAAATAAGAGGGAGTTACTACACTACCTAAAATGAAAACAAAAAATCTTTTTGGTGTTTTCTTTGGGCTAACTTCCCTCAAGAAAACTTCCTAAGAAGTCCGTCATCAGGAAGAGTCCACCACATTTTCTATTTTATTTTTTTTATTTTATTTTATTTATGGTCGACTTAGACCCTCAAGAACCTCGTCGAAAGGATCCGTCGTCGGGCCAAGACGACTTAATTAATTATACTACTATTTACAATCACAAACACACAAAAAAAAAACTCAAAAGAAAGTAATGAAAAACAACTACAATTATGCTAACTCACAAGAAAATTAAAAAAAAACAACTACCAATTTGGAACTACATATATACATGTACAAGGGAATCCTTCCCCCACCCCACACTTTATATGAGGACATGTCCCCATGGCCAATAAAATAAAGAGAGAGAGTTAAGGGGACTTCCCTAAAAGCTCAGTCATGGTCGGAGACAGATCCTAAGACCACGCGACAAGCACGACCTAGGGCATGCAGCCAGCCCATATTGTCTTTTCTGATTTTGCTTGTTGGGCAGCCATTGCATAAACTCTCGACCCCAAGTCAGTCATTGAGGTTTTCAACCCGGCCACCTCCTACTCCAGGTGGTCCATTCTCTGTCCCAGAGTGACCCTAGATGGACCTCCAACATTTGCAGCCTGCTCCTGAGCGGGTTCCTCCTCCTCCTCCATATGTTCATGCCCCTCCTCCTCATAGACCTCATCAGAGTCATGTTCCCCTTCCTCATCATCAACTATCACTGCATCATTTCCCATTGTAACTCTATCAGCTCGGAAGGTGTAATCCCTTGGCACTCTGCCATCCACTGCGAAGTCTCCTCGCACCCCAGCTACAAGGCATAGTCGAGTGACGAGAGATGGAAAGAAGAACCCATACCTCTGAACCTTACTGCGGACGAACATCTCATCGTGAACGAGCCGGGCCACATCAAAGTTGCAACCCATCATGAAGCACCAAATCAAACACCCTCGAGGAATGTTCACCTTCGAGGTGTTGTTGGATGGGATGAGTTTGTTATTAATGAGGTAGAGCCAACATTTTGCTTCAAACTTGAGGGCTGATGAGTGGAACTTGTTCTCGTACTTATACCACCTCATCTCTACGCCCGGTGCACAAATGGTTGGGAGGAACCTATCCCACTGAGCATAATGCCTGCCATGTGCCTCATACCCGTCCTCGTACAAATCAACTATTGGTGGCAGCCTGTAAATCCTTATGATGGCCTACACCGAGGCATTAACCTGCTTCCTCCTCACTATGACAACATGGTTTATGTGTTCCGGAGCATTGTCATAAAATTTCCTAATGATCATGGCATTGGCCTCATCGGTATCCTCAAAGAAGACATCCAAACGGCGCCTCATCAACTCGTCGTGCATACTAGGACAGTTCTGCCGGATGGCGTTTATCTCCATGCCATGTTCAAGTATTGCTGACTTCGATTCCTTTTCCGCAAATCTATCTTGGGCCTTTGCTGATACAAATTTATTGTTGTCGAAGGGCCGAGTGTCAACGGATTTCCGTGGCCTTCCGGTGGAAGAACCTGCTTGTCGGCTTGAGAAGGAGTCGGTGGCTTGACGCTTTAGGGGGGCCATTGTACCTACAAAAAGCACATTGTTAGCTCAGGACAACATGGTGACCCAACTGTGGTTACTCAGACTTCACCTTCCAATTGGTCACACTAATTCCATTCAATGGAGCATTTACACAAACATATGGTGGGCATTATTCACCGGAGCCCCCATATAAACAATTTGAAGCCCCAACTTCCACCACAATTACTCAAAATCACCCAACTAAATCACAACATACAACACCCCGAAATACCATCACCCATCAGTACGAATCATACACTACCAAACATGAAGAAAAAGCTACAATTTTTAACAAAGTAAAAGGAAAAAAACTCAAAAAAAAACTAAATGGGAAAAAATACTAGGAGAGAAGACACATACCGGTGGTGTTGAGAGTGTGAGAGATGGAGAGTTGGGGTATGGGGATTGAGTGAGCAAGAGCTTGGACTGGTGTGAGTGCTTGGCTGGAGAAGAGAGAAAGTTCTTTGTTTTGGTTAAGGAGAAGAAGAAGAAAAGTAGAAGAAGAGGGAGGGTTTTAAGAGAAGGAGGATTGGAATCGCTGGGGGGGAGACGTGGGCGGATGTGGGGTGAAGAACTGGGGTAGGGTAATTTTTTTGGTTGGGGTAAAAAGAAAAAGAAATAATAAAATTACAAGAAAACTTACTTGGTAGCGACGGTAGTAGCGCGGTCACTAGCGCGCCTATAGCGGGACCACGCTAGTGGGGAACAACTGAGGCAAAATATAAGTCCATTAGCGTGACCACTAGCGCGGGCACTAGCGCGGTCGCGCTAGTGGCTTTGAGACGGGGCAGAACATAAGTCAATATGCGCGACCACTAGCGCGCCCGCGCTAGTGGCGAGGACTTGAGACAGTGCAAAAGGCCATTAGCGCGACCACTAGCGCACTCAGTAGTGCGGTCGCGCTAGTTCAGGCCTCACCACATTTCTTTTTTCTGACTTATTCCTTGGGGTGGCTTGAGTCCACCCCTGCCCGCGCACACCTGCATATGTTAGTACTTACACTATAAACACTACATATTGGGTTGCCTCTCAACTAGCGCCTTAGTTAATGTCGTGGCACAATTATAACAAGTCAATGGGTTGCCTCCCATGAAGCGCCTGATTTAACGTCGCACGACGCATAATGAGCGCATTTAAGGCTCACTCGACCTCTGAGGTTCATCAATAAGCACCACCGACACTTCCTTGTTCTCTACCATCCCCACATAGGGTTTCAATCTCTACTCATTAACTTTGAATGTGTGGGTACCTTTTTCAGAAACAATCTCTACAACACCTGAGGGAAACACTTCTACCACACGAAATGGTCCATACCATCGGGACTTTAGTTTACTCGGAAATAGTCTCAATCTTGAGTTATAGAGCAGTACCATATCTCCGGGTTTGAAGTTTCGATTCACAATGTTCTTATCGTGTAACCTCTTCATTCTTTCTTTATAAAGCCTCGTGCTTTCAAAGGCAAGATACCTGAATTCATCTAACTCATGCAATTCAGTGACTCGACTTGTGCCCGCAGCATCAAGATCCATATTTAACTGTTTCAGTGCTCACCAAGCTTGATATTCCAGTTCTACCGGCAGGTGACAGGCCTTTTCGAACACCAACTTGTATGGCGACATACCAATTGGAATTTTGTGTGAAGCTCTGTAGTCCCAGAGTGCATCATCAAGCTTTTTCGCCCAATCAGTTCTTATGGCGTTCACCGTTTTCGTCAGCACACTCTTGATTTCTCGATTTGATACCTCAACCTACCCACTCGTCTGAGGGTGATAAGGGGTTCCCACCTTGTGGCGCACATCGTACTTAGCTAACAACCTTTCGAAGGCACGATTGCAGAAGTGAGTGCCTCCGTCACTGATGATGGCCCTTGGGATCCCAAAACGGGTGAATATGTTTTTCTTCAAGAACCCCACCACCACCCTTGCATCATTGGTGGGGAATGATGCAGCTTCCACCCATTTGGATACATAGTCTAAAGCAACAAATATGTACTTATTTCCATAGGAGCTGACAAAGGGACCCATGAAGTCAATCCCCCAAACATCAAACACCTCGACCTCTTGAATCGGGTTCATAGGCATCTCATGACGACGGGATATGTTCCCCGTCCTTTGACACTCATCACAGCCTTTCACCCATTAGTGTGCGTCTTTGAATACAGTTGGCCAGTAGAATCCGTCCTCTAGAACTTTGGCTGCTGTTCGAACTCCTCCAAAATTCCCTCCGTACGCTGATGCGTGACAAGCCTGCAAAATAGAAAATTGCTCTATCTCAGGGACGCACCTCCGGATCATATTATCAATACAAATTCTAAACAGGTGAGGTTCATCATAATAATAATTGCGGCAATCACGATAAAACCTTTTCTTTTGGACAGATGAGAGTTCATAGGGCTCAATACCAGCCAGGTAGTTTGCAATGTCTGCATACCATGGCACCTCCTCCATGCTCGTGGCGAGTAGCTGCTCATCTGGAAAGGTTTCCAGAATTTCCTCTGCTTCCACTGCATTTTCAGCACCTTCAAGTCGCGACAGATGGTCTGCGACTTGGTTCTCCGTGCCCTTACGGTCATGAATCTCTAGATCAAATTCTTGCAGTAGCAGCACCCAACGAATTAGGCGCGACTTGGATTCTTTCTTCTCAATCAAATACCTAAGGGCAACATGGTCAGTGTACACAATCACCTTAGAGCCGATCGTGTATGATTTGAACTTGTCAAAGGTGAACACTACTGCCAGCATCTCTTTTTCGGTCACTGTGTAGTTCAGCTGATCTCAGCTCAATGTCCTACTCACGTAGTAGATCAGGTGCATTATATTTTCCTTTCGCTGTCCTAACACTGCTCCCACTGCGTAGTCACTGGCATCACACATGAGCTCGAATGGTTGCTCCCAGTCGGGGGCAATAATGATCGGGGCCATGAATAACCTCTTTTCTACTCCTCAAAAGCCACCCTACAATCATTATAAAACACAAAAGGGTTATCTTTTTCGAGCAACTTACATAGGGGGTGTCTATTTTGGAGAAGTCTCTGATGAATCGCCGGTAGAACCCGGCGTGCCCAAGGAAGCTTCTTTTTGCTTTAACCGATGTGGGAGGTGGAAGCTTTGCAATCACATCTACTTTGGCACGATCCACCTCAATTCCTTTGCTCGACACCAAGTGCCCCAAGACTATCCCCTCTTGTACCATGAAATGACACTTCTCCCAATTAAGCATAAGATTCGTCTCAGTACATCTCTTCAGCACACAGGTCAAATTTGTTAGGCACTCATCGAATGAATTTCCCACCACTGAGAAATCATCCATGAACACCTCCATGATATCCTCGACCATGTCAGTGAATATGGCCATCATGCACCTTTGAAATGTGGCAGGTGCATTGCATAAGCCAAAGGGCATCCTTCTGAAGGCAAATATCCCATAGGGACATGTGAAGGAGGTCTTTTCCCTGTCTTCTGTGGCAATGGAAATTTGGTTGTACCCCGAGTACCCGTCCAGGAGACAAAAGTGAGACCTCCCTACCAGTCTGTCGAGCATTTGATCAATGAAGGGAAGTGGGAAGTGATCTTTCCTGGTGGCAAGATTTAACTTTCTGTAATCCATGAAAATTCTCTAGCCAGTGGCAATTCTTGTAGATATCAGCTCATTATTGTCATTTTTCACGACTGTCATGCCACCCTTTTTTGGAACACATTGCACCGGGCCAACCCCAATTGCTGTTAGACATGGGGAAAATGATTACCGCATCTAACCACTTGATGATTTCTTTCTTCATCACTTCCTTCATGTTTGGGTTCAACCGCCTTTTGTGTTCCCTGGAAGGTTTGTGCCCATCTTCCAGCAGAATTTTATGCATACAGTATGCCGGGCTGATCCCCTTTATGTCTTCCATGGTCCACCCAATGGAAGTCTTGCACTGAGTGAGTACCTATAAGAGCTGTTTTGCATGCACATCTAACAAACTGGATGAGATAATAACAGGTAAAGTAGAATTAGGTCCAAGAAACGCGTACCTGAGATGGGCTGGCAGTGGCTTCAACTCCGGCTTGGGTGGCTCTTCAATAGATGGCTTAGCTGGCGGAGTCTCTCTCTTTTCTAAGTGTAATGGATCAAACTCGAGTGACCTCGGCCAGACCTCTTTTCCTTCAAGTGCTAACACCCATTCTGCCAATTCTTCCCCATTTACCTCACCCAAATTCATCAAACATGCAGGACGGGGGTCCTCAATAGTTAAGGACGCATCATCTTCCTCCACTATCACATCCACAACATCAATAAGAGAACAATTGGCGAAATCACTTGGTTGCCTCATGGATTTCTGCACATTTAATGTGATTTCTTCGTCGTTCAGCCTCATCTTGAGCTCCCTAGTTTCACAATCAATGAGGGGTCTTCCTGTGGTCAAGAATGGACTTCCCAAAATTATGGGAATCTACTCATCCACTCTGCAATCTAGTATCACAAAATCAGCAGGGAACACAAACTTCCCTACCTGCACCAATACATCATCAAGAATGCCTGACGGTCTTTTTACCGTCCTGTCTGCCAGCTGCAATAATATGAAAGTCGGTCTGGCTCTACCAATCCCCAATCTCTTGTAAATGGCCAGGGGCATAAGATTAATGATGGCTCCAAATCACAAAGTGCCTTGTCAAAGGCAAAGTTACCAAATGGTATAGGGAATTGTGAAATTTTCGGGACATCAAGTCCTTCATCATTTTTTGCATAGCCAGGCATCTCCTTCAGAGCATCAATCAAAGGAATGTTTACCCGATCTGTTTCAACATGTCCAAGAACTTTTTATACTGTTCATCTTTCTGGTACTTGGCCAGCCTCTGTGGGAATGGTGCTGGCGGTCTCTTCTTCCTAGTGATTTGGGCTTTTTCTTTGTCAGCCACCACCTCAACTACCGGTTCCCCGACTATCTCAACTTATTTCTCATCCTCGTTTTGCGCGCTGGATTCTCCTTCAGCAGGCTGCACAGTCACCTTGGTCAGTTCTGTTGAATCATCAATTTCAATCGGCACTAGTACCAGTGTCTCAGCCAGTCTACTTTCACGAGCTCTTTCCTACTCCAAGTCTAAGTCCCCGTCATTGCGTAGACTCACTACTATCAGATGCTTTGGACCTTGATCCTTAGGATTTACCTGAGTGTCTGCAGGCAATGTCCCAAGAGGACGATTATTCAAAGACATTGAGATCTAGCCCATTTTTACTTCAATATTTTTAATAGTTGACTCATGTACATCTACTCTCTCACTTATTTTTGCAATTGACCTAACAACCTGTTGCATCATTGCTTCAAGTCTGGAAAACCCATCTTCTTGTCTCCCCCATGTTGTTGTTAAGGGGGGTGATAAGCCTGTTGTTGGTTTTGATTATTATACCCCTGTGGCCTTTGGTAAGGCTCCACATTACCGTGAGGTCGCATGGCGCACATGTTTCCACTGTTATGCTGCTGCTGAGGTGTCCTGTACGACTGATTTTGTTGGCCCCAATTCTGTCCACCCTATCGCTGGCCTCCATAATTTGACACATGGTTCATATTTTCCGGGTAGTGAGGATGATCACATTCAGCATTCCATTGATTACCAAGTGGTTGGCTAATGCAAGATGTGCATAAGCCCCCATTGATAGTATCCACAATATGTACCTGCTGCTTTTGCCCTGACTCCTCCACCTTTTTAGTAAGTATGCTCATCCGTGTCATTAAAGTGGCCATGTTTTCAGCAAGAGTGTTGGATGGATCTAATGGCACTGAGTGAACCACTGGGGTGATGGGTGCATTTCTGGTTGTCCACCCCGAATTCTGTGCCATTTTATCAAGTAAGATCTGGCTTTCTCTCCATGTTTTGCTTAGGAATGCTCCACCAGCTGAAGCATCAACATTTGCCTTCACACTATCGGCCAGACCCATATAACATCGCTGCCCTAACATCTGTTCTAGAATACAGCGGTGTGGAAATATAACCAACATTCCTTTAAACCGCTCCCATGTTTCTTGCAGTGTCTCCGTAGTCTTCTGTCTGAAGCTCAAGATTTCATCAATTTATTGAGTTGTTTTGTTCGGTGGATGGAACTTGTTCACAAACTGCTTAACCAAATTCTCCCATGTAGTAATGGAATTGATGGGGAGCGAGTTTAGCCAAGTCTGTGCTACTCCTGTCACTGAGAATGGAAACAACAATAGTCTTGTTGCTTTCGGAGTGACGTTTGGTTGCCTCTGAGTTTTGCAAATCGATAGGAAATTCTTCAGATGCTGTTGGGGATACTCAATGTATGACCCTGAAAATAGTCCCTTATTCTGCAACAAGTGCAACATATTATTTATGATATGAAAGGACTCAACATGTATCTGAGGGACTACTATCGCAGTGGCTAAATTCTCCGCCGTGGGTTGTGCCCAGTCATATAAAGGCGCCTCTGGTATAATAGGCACCACATGCACCACTCCTTGTGCTGTTGGGTCAACCACGTCGTCCCCATTGTTGTTGTTCCTGTCATTTAGATCTGCCATGTCGGTTTCAATTTGTTCAATTGATGGTTGTTGCCTGCTTTTCCGGTTGGCCCTGTTCAAGGCCTTGAAAACTTTCTCGGGGTCTGTTAAGGCTTCAAATACTTCACCAGCTCTCGATGAGTTTCTAGGCATGCACCTGTACAACCAAGTTAGCAAACGTTAAAATTTTAATATAAGTATGAAGTTGAAGAGAATTGACTACACTTAAGAATTTTGTATTTTCTTCCAACTAGAATTGATAACACCGTTAATTCCACGGCAACAACGCCAAAATTTGATCATGCTCAACTATGTCTTACAAAAAGACTAAGCGGGCGTTGCAAATATAATCTGAGTATTCCGCCCAGAGTCGAATCCCACAGGGAATTAACCTATCAATTATTGTTGTTAGACTCATTCGATTCTCAGTAATCAATTTCCCAAAAGGTTATGAATATCAAAATTCCGGTATTTTTACTAACTACAACTGAATGAAATTAAGTAAACTAAAAGATAACTAATACTGAGGTGTAAACAAATGCGATAAGGATCTAAGGTTATGGTTTCCCCCGTTGATGGAATCTCTTCTTGTATATTTCATATAGTTTGGCAAAACTATCTCTATCAATCATGAACACTCATGCTACCGTAAATATCTCCCGATCACTTACGATAATTTACTAGACGCACTCTCTCGAGCTATGCTAGCTAACGTTTATTACAGTTCACTTTAGATTGCACCCAAGGTATCGTTATTCCTAACCCAACCTTTAAACCCTCGGTTATGGATCCCTCCCATACTTTGGGAGTGGTGTTGTTCAACAACTACCTAAATATGCACTCTCTCTCAAGCAGATACACACTAAATAGGCACATCTAATTGAGGGCCCTTCAATCAACTACAATAAGAACGTAGTTGAACAAATAGAGGTGAAAATCAAGCAAACTATATTAATATAACAATAAGTTCATCCTCAACGGGTTCCACCAAAATCTTAGACTAAAGAAGTTAGCTACTCATAATTGTACTGAAATTAACAAAAGAATTCATCAATAATGGTAAAATCACAAGGAAGAGAGATGAGAATTGATTCCCAATTGCCCTCCTTGCCTCTTGCCTTTGCTTTTCTTGAACAAGCCTCTAAAACTTGATAATCTTCTCTTTTGGGCGACTTTAACCTTATATAGGTTAAGTGGAATGGCCCCAAACTTCCAAATTATCCCCTGGGAAATAACTCGTACGATTGGGACTAGCGCGCCCGCGCTACTGGGCGCGCTAATCAACTTTCATTATGTCTGGGATCACAGGGGTAGCACGGTCGCGCTAGTGGGCGCGTTAAGCCCGCGCTAATGGGGTTTTGTTCTATCCCTGGCAACTGGACTAGCGCGGCTGCGCTAAGGCCGCGCTAGTGGACTTGTAATCTGTCCCAGTGATTTTCTTCCTTCTTTTCATACGTTAACTTCTCCAAGAGGCTTTTCTCCTTCAATTTGGATCCAAACACCATCTTAGGCCCTCATAAGCGCATTTTGCTCCTGCGAAACATAAAATCAACAATTAGAGACATTTTAACATCATTTAACATCCCTAAGACAGTGAAGCATCATTAAGTTGGAGTATAAATATATACTAAACTACGTGAATTTAGCCTATTATCAAACACCTAGGGGTATTCCCCCCTCACAGAGTTAGACAAGAGACTTAGGTCACTTCGAAGTTCTATAACCGGCTCCAAAGCCCCTCTAACAACTCAAACCGATGCTCGTTGCTCCAAAACTAGTCAATCAATATGCAAATCAATAAATACATACTCTAATACTCATTATAAATCAATTTATAATAAATTTCCAACTCCGCTAAAAAAGTCGATAAAGTCACCCTTGGGTCACTGATAAGTGGAGATTTTGACTACTTATTAGTGCCTTTTGGCTTTCGTTTTAGTCCATCCTGAAAACTAATAAAATATGCTTGCAGGAGTATTGGGAAATGAGCCACTACGATGAAAATACAACTCAAAAAGGAGTGATCTGAATAAGGACAAAAATGAGGCACACAAGCAGAAGTGCGGACCGCAGATTTCTATCTGCGGCCACAAATATTGTGAATGAAAATCAACAGAGTCCTAGTGCAATGTGCAAACTGCACAATTATTGTGCGGACGCAGAAGCTACACAAGATACAAAGTTAAGAGAGTCTCATTTCAAGTTCAACAAGAAATGCAGGGCGCATAATAATTGTGCGGCCGCAGAAATCAGCCATGCGACCACACTCAGTAAATGTGTGATCCGTAGAAGAGCCCTATGCGGACGCACTCAGATTTGTGCGGTAGCAGAACATGAGAGATACGGACGCAATCCAGAATTATGTGGTCGCAGAACCTCTGAAAGGGCATTTTTGTCCGAAAATTCCAACTTTGTATAAATAGACTACTTTCATGAAATTAGGTCAAGTTTCGAGTATTGAAAGTTCTGTAGTTATTTTTCTTTACCCCTTTAGGCAAATTTAGCTTATTTTGATTATTTAACATTGGATTTTTATCTTTTTATCTTGCAATATGAGCTTTATCATCTTTTCTTCTTTACCCATTATGAGTAGCTAGATTTTCAGCTAGGGTTGTGACCCAATCCTAGTGTGTAAACCTAATAGGTGTTTGATTTAGGGCTTGTCTATGGTTGGGTGTTTATTATTTAGCCTTGTCTTGCTTTTAATTTTAGAATTAATGGTTGCAAAAATTAGTTGTGCATATTTGACTTGGTCTCTTCTTGAGAAAGAGAGACTTAATCTCGGAAAACTTGGCTAACAACAATTTTGCATGAAATAAAGAGATTGAAAGTCCCAATTAAAGGGTTGAACCTAGAGATAGTAAAATCCGATTTGAGCATTTTATCAACTATTTTGTACAATACCAATTTTGACTTGAGAAAGTCAAATTGGGAAAAATCACTCTCTTACCGAGAGGTATTGAGTGGGTAATAGCTATAATACACCCCGACCAACAAAATACGCTTTAAAGTTTACAACTCGTTAGTTAAACTCCTAGGTGAAGGTCATAGTCCTAGGCCTTTTTATATATTTGAAAAACATCCAAAAATAATATTCTCTAGTTTTATATTTTAGAATCACAATCCTTAGCGTAATTTTAGAAGTACAAAAAAAACAACCTTTGTGGAAGTGCAATTTAGATACTTCACGTGCTCTATCCAAATATATACTACTAATTCCCCTCTCAGCTCCCTGTGGATTCGATCCCGACTCCTTGTTGGGTATTATTATTGAAATTAATCGTTTCATAACCTCGGATAGAGGTGTGACTTGGACGAAATGCGGATTGCACAATAATTGTGGGGCCGTAGAACTCAGCTCTTGAATCCTTGCCCTAACTGGCCAACTATAAATAGTTCCTCCTTACCACTGTTCAAACTTTAGAAACCCTGAACATTTGACACAACGGCAAGAATAGTGCACTCAATTGATGCAAGAATCTCACTCTCATTTCATCATCTTTGATTCTTCCTTGCATCACTACATTACTGGTATGTTCAATTCTGTAACGACCCGGTCTGTCGTTACGTGAAACCTACATTATAACTATTGTTAGTGGCTTATTAT
>MDKH01071937.1:0-34515 GCA_005239495.1 Nicotiana undulata | reverse complement strand
TAGGTGGAATTCCACCTAGTTGGAACATCTAAGCATAAAGTTTTTTTACAATTGAGTTGTTTATCATCAAAACATTCTTGAAACCTCTTCAACTTCGCAGGAGACTGCCTAACATATCTCACTGCATGCCTAACACATTCAATAGACACTGAAGATTCTTTTAAACCATCATGGACCACAAGAGTCATGATGTGAGCCATACATCTCACGTGAAGGTGAGTATCATTCATCAAATTAGTACCCATTTTTGTTAATTGCTTAGATAATTCTTTTACTGTCACGTCATTTGAGCTTGCATTATCAACTGTGACAGTGAAGATCTTATTGATCCCCCACTCACGTAAGCACCTACCAATACCATTTGCCATATCTTCGCCTTTATGACTAACAATAGGACAAAAATTAATTATTCTCTTATGCATATTCCATTCACTATCAATCCAATGGGCAGTGATACACATGTAATTGATTCTTTGTATAGAAGTCCAGGTATCAGTGGTAATACATACTCTTTGTTTTGTTTCTATAAAAAACCTCTTCAACTTTTGCTTTTCTTCATTAAAAAGATCAAAACAATCCCTAGTTACAGTACTACGGGAAGGGATCCGAAAATAAGGTTGCGCCACTTTCATAAAGTCTCTAAAACCTTCTTTCTCAACAAAGCTAAAAGGAAGCTCATCAACTATTACCATACGACATAACGCCTTCCTACATTCTTCTTGATCAAATTTCCAAGTAACAACAGCTACGTCACCCTGACTACCCCCAGGAGCAGATTGAAAGCCTAAATTTGATTGTTTTTTATCAACAATAGTAGGGCGTTTAGGACACTTAAGCATATGAGAAAGAAGTGTCGGCGTACCGTCTTTGGTCTTACATACGTACTCAATAAAGAAATAGTTACATTTTGCTTTTGTACTCCCTTCAGAAGTAGTAATTTCTGTAAAATTATCCCACACAACTGACCTTTTTCTCCCTTTTTTGGTTATATTTGACTTTGTTGTTTGAGCTTGACTTGTTGCATTTGAATTAGAAGCTCTGCTTTCCCCCATCGTCACCTTATCACTTTGTATATTTTCATCCATGTATGAGTCACTGCAAACAATAAAAGAAAAGGAATGAGAATAAAGTTGAAATTCTGAAATTCTGACAAAGATTTGAAGCTGAAATTCTGACAAAGATTTGAAGCTGAAATTCTGAAATTCTAACAAAGATTTGAAGCTGAAATTCTGAAATTCTAACAAAGATTTGAAGCTGAAATTCTTACTATGCTATGCTAGAAAAATTTAAAGTTGAAATTCTGACAAAGATTTGAACATTCCATATGAAAAACATTCCATATGAAATAACTTATCAAAGCTTCAAAGTTTTTTAATTCGAATTCAAAGCTTCAAAGTTTTTTAATGGCTGTCAATGGTGGAATTGCTGCTCTCTTTTCCTTTGCTTTACATTACTGAAATTAGGGACTAAGAGAGACGTAGAGAGAATTCCCAATTCTTTGCAACAACACCCAATTCAAACAAATAATATTTTTTGAAAACTCAAATTCCAAGTCGTTGAGTTGTCCGAAGTCATTCTCGTATCAATGCAACTTTCTCCAAAGCTTGCTGAACCAAATCCGAACCCAATAGTTGTGCTTCACCAGGTTCAAACCACCTAACTGGTGAACGACACTTACGACCATATAAAGCTTCAAACAACGCCATCTGTATACTCGACTGATAGTTGTTATTATAAGCAAACTCTGCTAACGGCAACTGATCGTCCCAATGACCACCAAAATCAATTGCACAAGCTCTAAGCATGTCCTCTAAGATCTGAATAACCCGCTCGAACTGTCCGTCAGTCTGTGGATGGAAAGTTGTGCTCAACTCAACCTGAGAACCCAACGACTTCTGAAAAGACTTCCAAAACTCGGCAGTAAACTGTGCACCCCGATATGATATTATAGAAATAGGCACATCATGAAGTTGAACTATTTCATGGAGGTAAATATCTGCTAATTGTTCTGCAGTGTGAGTAACTCGAACCAGTATAAAATGCGCGGACTTTGTGAGTCTGTCCACGATCACCCATACCGAATCATGTTTTCTAAAACTACGTGGCAACCTAACTACAAAATCCATAGTAATCCTTTCCCACTTCCACTCCGGGATAATTAAATTCTGCATCACACTTCTTGGTTTTTGGTGTTCATATTTCACTTGCTGACAATTTAAGTAACTAGTCACATGTTTCAAAATATCATACTTCATACCTTTCCACCAGTACAATTCACGCAAGTCTTGATACATTTTGGTAGCACCTGGATGGATAGAGTAGCGGGAGTTATGAGCTTCTTCGAGAATCAACTGCTTCATATCACCTACCATGGGGATACACAATCTACCATGTCGACGTAACACACCTTCACTGTCAATAGCAAATGTATTAACACCACCATAATGCACTCGATCAAGGAGTTTAGCAAGACGAAAATCTTCAAATTGACGAGCCTTGACCTGTCCAACCAAGGATGATTGCTCTACCAAACCCGCAAGTAATATTCCCGGCAATGTATGATCAATACGCACTCCCTGATTGGCCAACACCTGAATATCCATAGCCATAGGTCGTTCTTCAGCAGTAAATCGGGCCAAGCTACCCATAGAATTTCTACTCAAGGCGTTTGCCACCACATTCGCCTTCCCGGGATGATATATAGTAAGATCATAATCTTTAAGTAATTCTAACCACCGTCTATGCCTCAGATTCAAATCTCTTTGCTTGAATATATATTGCAGACTCTTGTGATCAGTATAGATTTCACACGGCTCACCATAAAGATAGTAACGCCAGATCTTAAGTGCAAATATGGTCGCAGCCAATTCCAAGTCATGAGTTGGATAATTCTTTTCATGGTTCTTTAGCTTCCAAGAAGCATAAGCTACAACCTTGCCATTCTGCATCAGCACAACACCCAAACCGACCCGAGACACATCACAATAAATAGTAAAACCTCATGCACCTGTAGGTAGTGTCAAAATCAGAGTTGTAGTCAATGCGGTCTTCAACTTCTGAAAACTTTCTTCACACTCATTTGACCACTGAAATGCAACACCTTTCTAAGTCAATCGAGTCAATGAAGTGGCTATCTTTGAGAAACCCTCAACAAACCTTCTATAAAATCCGGCTAGGCCCAAGAAGCTACGTATCTCTGTAGGAGTAGTGGGCCGAGGCCAAACTCGAACTGCCTCTATCTTCTTTGGATCAACTTGAATCCCATCTTGTGACACCACATGTCCCAAAAAGGAAACTATATCCAGCCAAAATTCACACTTTGAGAACTTGGCATAAAGCTTTCCCTAAGTGTCTGTAGCACAACTCTCAAGTGTTGTTCATGTTCTGCCGCACTTCGAGAGTAGACCAAAATGTCATCAATAAATACAATCACAAAATGATCTAAGAATGGCTTGAATACCCGGTTCATGAGGTCCATAAATGCTGCGGGGGCATTAGTAAGCCCGAAGGACATCACCAAAAATTCAAAATGCCCGTACTTGGTCCGAAATGCTGTCTTGGATATATCATCGGTCTTAATTCTCAATTGATGGTAACCCGATCTCATGTCAATCTTTGAAATGTGAGTTGCACCATGTAGCTGGTCGAACAGATCATCAATACGTGGCAACGGATATTTATTCTTGATCGTCACCTTATTCAGTTGCCTGTAATCTATACACATTCTCATCGTGCCATCTTTCTTTTTAACAAATAACACAGGTGCACCCCAAGGCGACACACTAGGCCTGATCAATACCTTATCAAGTAGCTCTTGAAGTTGAACCTTTAGTTCTCTCAACTTCGCTGGAGCCATACGGTATGGAGGAATAGAGATAGGTTGAGTTCCTGGCACCAAATCAATATTGAACTCAATTTCTCTTGTCGGGGGCAGCCGGGGTAAATCTTCGGGAAACACATCATCAAATTCTCGAACCACTGGAACACTATCAATAGTAACATCCTCCAAGTGTGTATCATGAACGGTAGCAATAAAACCCAAACATCCATTATTAATCATTCGACGTGCTTTTACATAGGATATTATTTTTCCCTGAGTCAGAGGAGCTTTGCCTTTCCACACTAAACATGGTTCTCCAGGAAAATCAAAACGTATAAGCTTGGAATGACAATCAACTAAAGCATAACATGACGATAACCAATCCATATCCATAATTACATAAAAGTCGGACATAGGCAACACTAGTAGATCCACCACGGTGTCCCTGCCCTGAATAAATATCACACAGTCTCTATAGACTCTATCCACAGATATAGTCTCCCCCACTGGGGTCACCACAATATAAGGCGCATTAAGAGACTCAACTCCTCGTTCTAAGTATATGGAAAAAGATGGAGATACATATGAATACGTAGAACCAGGATCAATAAGAGCATAATCCCCATAAGAACCGATAGTGATAATACATGTGACTACTGCATTAGATGCCTCAACATCCTGTCTGGCCATAGAAAAGAATCTCGGCGGCCCACCCGCTCCCTGAGCAGTCTGTGCACCCTGTCGACCCTGTCCACGAGCAACCTGCAGAGCGACTCTAGCTGGCTGAGTAGGAGTCTGTGTACCTGTAAACGTTCTCTGCGACTGTGGAGTAGCATGGCTAGTAGCAGAATATCCTCTAGGACAATACTTAGCAATATGTCCTTTTTGACCACAAGTAAAACAAGCCCCATCTGTTCCAAAACAACGACCATTGTGATTTCTACCACAATTCGAACACCTCAGATGTTGACCTAACTGATATGAGCCATTTTCCTTCCTCTGTATCTGTTGCTGCCCCTATTTAGCTGGATAAGTACTCCTAGAAGACTGCACCACTGACTCTGACTGAGTGGGTCTGGATTGCCCACGATTAAAACCACTCTTGCCGCCAGATGGAGCCCCACTAAACTCGCCTGCGCTATGAGCCCTTTTGCTTTCTCGCTCGGTCCTGTCCCTCTCTTAATAAGACTCATAACGGAAAGCAGTATCCACTACCTCTTCGTACGAACCATCTCGAACATCCCTAACCACAGGACCCCGATAACGATGCTCAAGCCCATCAACGAACCTCCTTACTTTTTCATGCTCATCTGCAACTAGAAAAGGTGCATAATTGGCTAAATCAGTGAACTTAGCCTCATACTCTGTAACCGTCATATTGCCCTGCGCAGTTGCTCGAACTGACACCTCATGTCATCCCACTTGCTCAGTGGAACGAACCTATCCATAAACATAGCTGAAAACTCTGACCAAGTAATAGGTGCCAACCCTGCTCGTCTACCTCTCTGAACTGAATTCCACCATGACTCTGCAGATCCTGAAAATAGAAAAGTAGCAAATTCCACCCCTCGAGTCTCCTTCAGTCCCAAAGTAGATAGTATCTTCTCACAACGCTGAATGAATTTCTGGGGCTCAATAGAAGTCTGTGTAGCATCGAACTCTGGTGGCTTAAGATCCATGAAGTTCTTAAGATCCTTAGATTGTCCTGTATTTGCAACTGGCTGAACGACCTGCTGGGGGGCCATTTGAGGAGCTGCAACATTCAGCTGAACCTGTGCTTGCGCATACGAAGTAGTCTAGGGAGCCGGAAGTCCACCCTGAGTAGGCACTAACGCCTCCAACGCATTCAACAACCTCCCCACTGCATCTGCAGGTAAGGTAACAGTAGGCATATCAACTGGGACTTGTGGTGGAGCATCATGAACCACTTGTTCTTGCACTCGATCGGGCATAGTAGCTTGGGATTGACCCATGTTCACAACTTCAGGCTGAGGAGCAGCGTGTCTAATAGTATGAGCTCTAGTCTGATGAGCTCCAACTTGACCACCACCTTGGGAAGTACCCCGACCAGCACCACGTCTAGCAGATGAGGGTGTGCGTGTCCTAGCCATTTGTGAAAGAAACTATCCAAAGTCAAACTTAAGTTATATCAACGCACGATCAAGGAATGAAAGAAGGAAAAACATCCTAAATGCTTAGTAGCCTCAAGATCATAAGTATGGGCGCCTACATATCCATGAGCAAGACTATACTAAATATTTCTCCATGACCCGGGACTTAAAACCTGGCTCTAATACCAACTTTGTCACATCCCAAACTACCTCCTAGACGTGACTGGCACCCGGCTAACACCACCTGCCAGGCGAACCCCTCTCTCTGACGTTTAACCATTTACACAAACATTTACTTAAAAAAAATGCAGGCCTAATAGTATTATTAATAATTAAAGAGAAAATAATTATCGCCCAATACCTTAGTCAATCGATAAAAACACCAACAATCACTAAAATAATAAAACTCTAGCCCAAATTCCACACTAAGACCATGGAGCATCTAACACAGTAACATGAGTTTTATTGACGGGCATGCAAACCCCAAAGAAAAAGAAAATAACTATCACAAGCTAGGTAAGCCTGGAACGAAAGACTCCACGAACAATGCGGTGATTCACCTCAACAATAGGATCCACTCGAACAAAGTCGCCAGCCACTAGCTTTATCTCCCGCAACGGTATCTGCATAGAGATGCATGTAAGGAGTGAGTTATACGTAAATATAACCCAGTAAGATCCTCGGCCCGCCACTTTAAATACCTCTAGAACAAGTGTTAGAAAATACAAATACACCACAACATGAATGATATAGTAAATATGATAACTATACAATAACTCAATATATGTGTATCACTAGAGTTCTTAAGAATTAACCAACAAGAGTACCCACTAAGGACTTATCATAAGTGCAGTGGAAGAAATTTACCAACACACCTACGGGTTCACAACGGCACCACAATGCCTCGAATATGTAACAGAGCATACACAATGCTCAATGAAGCATACACAATGCTCAGGTGATGTACAAAGGCATACACAATGCCCCAACGTCATGGCGCACATCCGTATCAAACTCAACATCATGGGGCACAACCGTATCAAACTCAACATCATGGCACACAACCGTATCAAACTCAACATCATGGCGCACAACTGTATTAAACTATCAAACAACTTATAAAGTAATATTTTTTTTGTACTTTTATTAAAATAATATATTTGCAGCTGGTCTAAGACCACCGATTCTGCCAAGCGCACTTTTGTCCCAACACATGGACCAGGCAGAGAAAACACATTTTTAAAACGGGTTTTAGAAAAGCAAGTACCAAAGCTTAAAGTCTCACTTGCCTCACTAACAAGAAGTTTTTCAACCTTGCAACGTCTAGAACACCAACCAAACGGCCTCCAATGGCCTCAATCTAATCAAAATATTGAGTAAACACATCCTAATTAGTCTAGGTTAATAATTTCATAATCTTAGAATAGGTCAAAAATCAAATTCCAACCCGGTCCAATTACTAACAACCTGCATAAAATTATCAAAGGCATAATGTGAATGACGAAGCAGTGCAACAAAAGAACGTGAATTTCTGATGCAAAGTAACTGCGTTCTAAATCCCAAAATTAAATCATTATTCCAAACTGAAGACATGAAACCATGTAATGACAAGACTTCTGTAATAGCACTATAGCATAAACCAAAATGGTACATATATTTTGTTCCTAATATTGTATATATAAACCTATATTTAATTTCAAGTATCATTATCATATTATTTCCTTGTCCCTAATGATGTGTATAATAACTACAAATTAAATTATGTGTAAAGGTAATGTCATGTACTAATGGAGAATAATTACTGATTCCAATTCCCCATTTTCTTCTTCGTCGCTTACTTGAGTTCTGCTTCTCTTCGTTCTTTTTTTTTTTTTTGTTCCTTATTTTTTTTTTACTTCTTTATTAAGACCTAGAATACTCCTGTTTCTACACCTTAGGTCTTTGTGCATGGGCCAATAAGGAAAATATATGAGTTCAACCCACTTCTTTACCATTATTTATTGTCTCGGTTATTTTATTATCTAACTTAATATGTGTAATAGTTAATTAGGTTTACTAACCATTTAATTAAATTTTAAATCTCTTAAGTTAATTAGTATATATAAAATTTTCGGTTATTACAACAAAGTATACACTCCAAAACATTAAAAAAAAAATAGGAAATATACTCTACACAAAGGAAAAAAGTGATACAAATTTTACATTTAATATATTCAAGTAAACACGTGGTATCCTGCTCTGCTTATAAAATAATTACTTAGTAACATATGAACATTTATTTGTCTGCTATTACACTAATATAACACAAATAAAAAGCAATCATTCAGCCTAACCTTTGCCGTAACCTCTGTTACGATAAGAGCAGTATGTTTTTGAATCATAGGGTAACATTGATACATTACTATTTCATCTGGATCAACTGTTGATTTTATGGAACTATTCCATTTTTGCCGCTCAAATTCTTTGGTGCGGCATTTTAGTAACATTGCCTCTTTTTTGTCACGCGATATTTGCCCATAGATATCACTGTCTTCGGATATTCTTGTCAGAGTTTGTATGTTCTGCATATGGCCTTTTATTTCTTTAGCCGGAATATATTTTTTCACAAGCTTATTACTGCAAGATAACTGCATTACGAACATTCAAACCAAAAAAGCCGTGAATAGATCCTATGTAACAAATTTTATTATTTATTCTATTGGTAAATAATAGAAATGTAATAACTCGTTGGGGTTCAGTCTTTTTAGACCAATCTTTTGAAGAAAGTGGAAAAAAATAAAGACAACTTAGAATTCACATTAAAAATCCAAAATAAATTAATAAAAACAGAGAATAAATCAGAACCCAACCTCAGTTTGTTTTCACCTTTCTGATCTTATGACTAAACTGAAGAAAAGATTGCTAATTAAGCCAAAACCCCAAAGATGTGATCTTTTTGCAGAAGAAGAAAGAGTAGAACAAAAACCATAATAAAATAAAATGCTGGAGTGATTAAAATAAACCTGCTCTTTGTGGTAGATAGGAATCAGAAAAGGTTAACTGTTCTAATGAGGAGTTGGGAGTCCACGTGTTGGCGACAATAGAAAGAGTAAGCTAAGGCCTCGTGTGTTTGTACTTAATCGAGGTCTGAATCTTAATTATTCAGATCTCAGATATTAAGTGTGTTTGTTTTTAAAGTTTAAATCTTAATTATTCAGATCTTAATCATTAAGTGTGTTTATTTTTTTTACTTCACAACCACTTAATGGGTCTGAATAGGTCTGTATGATTAATATCTATAACAAGACTTTAAGATTGAGCTGTAAATTACTGAAATTACAAAAATACTCCAGACAAAATAAAAAATCCAAAAACACAGAGGTGCCTGAGTTTTCCCTCTTAATATATATATATATATATATATATATATATATATATATATATATATATATATATATATATATCCTTTTTTTCCCTTTCCCTTCAGCCCATCCTAAATAAATTTAACAACACACTTTCTCCAGCAGTTTTTGTAGAAGAGAGATCAGAAAAATGGACGAGCAAGAATTTCGACGCCTTCTTGAGCTCTTTCCAGCCGTTCGCTCACCCGATTATTACGTAAAGCTCTCTCCTTCTTCTTCTCTATAAATGAGCAATCTTTGATCATTCAATTAAACTGAAAAAAATGGGTTCTAATTAAGTATCCTTTTCACTTAATACCCAATTGATTATATTTTGTGATTTTTATGGGTTCGTTATTTATTTATTTTTTAGGGTTTTTCTAATCAAGTTCTCAAGTAGGGTGATTAAGGTTATTATATGCTGACTTGATTCAAGTTGATTTTGAACTTGATTTATAAGGTTATTAAGCTCCAAATTGATGTTTTGGGTGTTTTCATGCTGTAGTTTTTTTTGTAAAACTTGGAGCTTATTAAGTAATCTGAGTTTCCCCATTATCATCAATTTTCTGCAAGTACAATGTTTTTCCTTTTTATTTTATTTTTATATTTTGAGATTTGCAGTGTTAGGGTTACTTTTGCTAATCAAGACTTAGAAATTACAATTATTAAAAAATTATGAGAAATTAACTTAAATTGCCGCCGTCCAATAAAATAGCCCAAAAATGTATATATTATACATAATTAGTGTATAATGATGTGTAACTTCTCCTAGAATTAATGAATTATCGTGCTAAAGTCGGCATTTTTTTGGTTGATCCAACTTGCTTTGTGGAATCTTGGACCAAATTGTGTGCTGAACTTTCAGTCGTAGGCCTTGTGGTTTTCGCAACTCAAACAGCGTGTGAAGTTTATGTAAAGTTTGAATCTAGTTGTGGAGTATAAAAGGAGCTTTTGAAGCCATTATCATGATTGTTCCTTTTTTCCCCTTGAAGCGCGAATGAATTAATAGGCCAACATTGTCTTATATACATCTATTTAAAAAGAATTTATGTTGCTCTGGAAAGAAGGCAGTAGGAAATATAGGAATTTATTCTCTATATCAACCTTCGATAAAGCAAGAGACATCTGTAAAAAAAAACTGACTTTTCCATTTACGGGAAGAAACATCGTCAATTTGAATTGCTTTTGAGGTGTAAAGTGATTTAAATTCATCACTGTAAATTAATATCAATACCCCCTGGTTGGTCTATTACTTCACAGAATTAACTGATATTGGCTAAACAATAAAAAGCAATTGTCCTCTTTCAGATTCTTTCTGTCCCGAATCTACAGTTATACACTCATAAGTATTCAAATCTCAATAGAAGTCCACTCCATAGTCCATACCAGCCTAAAGGCTCAATTAGGTTGTTTGTCTTCTATTCCCTTTGGAGTAGTATTATCTCTTCGTGGATGCAATTGGATATTCAATAGTTATGTCACGCAATACAGAAGAATCATTTGAGCTGATTTCATGGCTTGCCATCTTTGTGAATTGTGATATGTTCTTACATGCTTCAGAAAAGTAGAATACCTTAGCCTTTTTGTTAGGGTCCAAAAATAGAAAAGAGTGATGTAAACTCTGCGGTGTGGTGGGATTTAACTCAACTTTGTTTTGATGTAAATGAGGAAGACGTGAAATGGAGGAATGTCCAACTGCTCAGCATGTGGGACCTATAAACTCTTTTGCTTCAATGAATGTGGGGTTACTGAAATAGAATTCGTTACCCAAATATGAGACTCCAAATATCTGAGATGTGAAAGTGTGAATTCTAGACAATTATATCCCAATACCTGTCATGCTCCCATCCTGATCATATTGATCTCATTTAGTGCTGGTTTCATTTATTTTCCAGCTGGTTCTTTTTCTTCTTCTTCAGTTTCCTAGTGCTTTCTTTTTAATCGTCTTACCTGCTGACTCTCCTTTGTGTTGTGTTTTGTTCCCATCAGCTTGAGTTGGATACATCAAGGCAATCAACTTCCCAATCCAAGCAGAAAGAGGAGGTATGGCAGAAGTTTTTCTTTATATAATCGTCTGAAGCTTTGCTTTCAGGTTGTGATTATTTCTCCTAACACCAAAAGCTTCATCAGGTGAAGCAATTGCAAGACGGGCATAGTAAGGGAAGTGTAGAGTCCAGTACTCGAGCAATGGATCATGGTGGTATGTTATGACATTATCAGTTGCTTTGCTCGGGTGAAAATGACCAAAAACTATTCTTTATCATGTAGTAATTACTTTAGAATTATTCAACCTGCATGAGAACACTGCTGTCTTTAGATCATAAAAACTACACAATCTACTCAACTGCATTTCTTAAGGGTGCGCTTGTTTCTTTACAGTGTATATTCTTACAGATTGTTAGTCATTTAATATCCATTTTAAGTTACTGCGTCCTGACTTTCTTTTTCATTTTCTTCTCTGTTCGAAGGTCCCCTCTTAAAGTTTCTGCAGCAATCTTCTTGTTAGAAAATTTGAAGTCCAAAAACCTATCTAAATTTTTAATATTGAAAATAAAATTCAAAAACTCTACTTATTTTGATTCTTTTCAGAGTTGAAATTATTTTTAATGGTACTGAAGTTATTTGGCAATATTGAGTAGTAATTACTTTAGAATTATTCAACCTGCATAAGAACACTGCTGTCTTTAGATCATAAAACTACACAATCTACTCAACTGCATTTCTTAAGGGTGCGCTTGTTTCTTTACAGTGTATATTCTTACAGATTGTTAGTCATTTAATATCCATTTTAAGTTACTGCGCCCTGTCTTTCTTTTTCATTTTCTTTTCTGTTCGAAGGTCCCCTCTTAAAGTTTCTGCAGCAATCTTCTTGTTAGAAAATTTGAAGTCCAAAAACCTATCTAAATTTTTAATATTGAAAATAAAATTCAAAAACTCTACTTATTTTGATTCTTTTCAGAGTTGAAATTATTTTTAATGGTACTGAAGTTATTTGGCAATATTGAGATTGCTCAATCTGTATCTCTTACACCTTTACGGAAAGATCTCACAACTGAATCACTTTCATGTTACAGAAGCATTTTGGGGCAAACTGAAAGCAGCTGCTGAGAAAAAGGTGTGTCCTGTTAGATCATTTTCTATGTAGTTTTTGTGTAGAGTCATCATGAAGAATTTCCCTATGCTGTACTATCAGACATTGTCCAGCTATGCCTAGTAGATTTCAAAACGTTGCTTTGCTTTGAATTCAGTCTGCATACTACGAGGGGGCTATTATAACAAGTCTTATTGTTCTGAATCTGTTGTTCCTTCATATAATTGCTCGAGCAGATGGATTGAATTCACTACTTTAGTGTTTCCTTGGGTCTGTTGTCTGTACATCATAATACAATTCTCTCATTGGACTGGTTTAATGATGTTTCCTGGGGATAAATCATCAAAATAGTGATAAATAGTTCTATTCCATCATGATCAAAGAGGATATATAAACGAACTCCTAAATTGGTACCTTCAGATTGAGGGGAAAGTTGAGCGGTTTGATGCCTTGTTGGTGAATTACCAATGCAAGTTTAATCAGCAGCAGCATGAGGTGCCAACATGCCCGTTTTTTATTAGCGTGGGCTTCTGGAAGTAATTGAGTTTGGTGGAAAGGTATCTGCTTTAATTGGAGGCATTAGAAGGCGAATTAGAAATCTCACATATTCAAACGATCACCACCCTGGAAATATTTCTGACCTAGAAAACCGAAACAATATAGCTAAAACTACAGCACGTTTAATTCAAAAGTCATGTATGCTTTGTGCTATGTTAGAAGAGAGGATTAGGTAGGAACAGCAACTAAAAAAGCTGCTAAATGACCAAGGAAGCAGTATTGCTCTTGTTGAGAGTCGAACTCAAAAATTATAGTCCTAGTTAGACGATTGAGAATGTCTTAAACAAAACTTAATCAGATGGTTTGAGTGCAATATTTCATCTTACTAAACCCTGGGGCTTTGGCTCAGTGGTAAGAGTGGTAAGACTACAACGCGTGATGTGTAGATTAGGCGCAAATCACGAGTTTGATTCTTGCCGAAGGCTAAAAGCCTATTTAAAAGGGGCTGGCATATTATCCACGGAACTTTGAACCATACATCGCCTCTCAGGAATTTCTCAGTTATAAAAAGGAAAAATACATCATCTGTGATAACGACTAACAAGGGGTTCGTCTGGCTTTCTGCAGATGGGTCCAGCGGAAGCGGAAACTTTTTGCAAGGCATTTCAACAAGTTTACAGGAAACTTGTAAGTATATACTTTCTGAAGTAACCCAAGCAGAAAATTTTCCTGCTTTCTCTACGTATGATTCGCTTAAAATGTGTATCTTCATTTCGTTTTGGCCAATCGCTAAAAAAATCTGCTGTAAGTTATACTTTGGAAACCTTCATGACTTTCAGGTGAATGAAGAACTCAGTTTGGAAGCTGCTCGGAGCTTGCTGAATTCATGATTTTTTTTCCCTGAACTGTTGTTACTTTTAATCACTTGATGTTCTGGATATAGTTATTGTGTAACCTATATTTTCTTTTTTGTTGATGTATTATTACATTGAGTTATATCTTCTTCTTTCTTTTAGTGAAATTATGTTTACTCTGTAAAACTCTTTTAGTTATTATTTGGTCTTCCTAATTGTTTTGTCACATCTTTGTTTTATCTTGTTGTTTACTCACTGCCCCTCTACCTCTCCCAGTGCGCACGACCACTACTTTTTTAAACCTCAACCTGGAGTAGCTACAGTTTAATAGTTTTTACACGATTAATGTAGTTTAATATATTACAGCAGATTAATTATTTTTGTATCAGATTACTACTTAATGATTGGACTGTGCTGCACTAAGCAACGAAGGGTCACTCTGCATCTTTGTTGTGACAATGGCTATGTCAGTACCACAAAATCTTGTTGTATCAGCAATATTTTCCAATGGATCCCTCTACAATTTGTTTGGCAGTAGCTTGGTGTTAAAATTGCACGGGCTAGCCAGTTTCGGACTGGTCATTCAAAAATAGCCATTGTTTTGTTACAACAGAGACCGATTCAACATAATATACTGGAGTTCGGTGCACCTGTGTATGAACTTCCAGCATATTATGCTGGACCGGTATACTTTGCTGGAATTCCAGTATAATATATTGAGAGTTCCAAAATACTTAATGTTGGAACTCCAGTATATTATATTGGAATTGCAGTATATTATAATGGAGTATTTTTCGGATTTTGAACAGTGTTTTCATTCAGATTTATCTTTACATGAAAAATGGCTAAATTTCGATTACTTAGAAACTGGGGCTATTTTGAGTGACCACATATAAATCTGGCTATTTTTTAATTTCTCCCTAGGTTGGTTAAGGAACCAATTGGAGTCGTAGGAAAAGCGAGTCTTCATAGGACAGTTGTCAGTGCTTATGGATCTGGACTTGGTGATCTATACATGATTAGAATGAAGATTCAGAAAAACTAAGTGGAGGTTAGTGTGAATTAAGAACCAACATATGAGTTGTGGTTAGGGTTGAACTATCATTCGAACCTAGAGTTAGCTAGTTTTTCCCAAAATGCGTTGAGGCGCAACATTTGACATCTAAGGATAAAGCATATTCAGATGGAACTGTTCTTATTAAATCAGTAAATATATAATCCAGCCTAGTAAGTCAACAACACAGCATATTGTAATAATATACTGACTCCAATCAATCATAGAGATGAGTAGATTAGAGCTAAATTATTAAGAAAAGTATCATTTAAAATGGTTACCATTTAAATAATCCCAATCAAAATCAAGCAGATAAAATTCTTGATGTTTGACTATAAAAATACTCATCATTTGCGCAGTGTTTTGCAACCAAAATTTAACAATTTCATAGTATTTGCATCCTATTTTTAGAAATGACAACTCTCAGTTTCTAATTTCTGTTATTAAATGAGCATAAAAGTCAATTTAGGACCACTAATTAGATTCTTTTTCTTTTTTGGTATATACATATAACTCTAACTGTGAAACCCAATAAGAATTTGGACAAAGGGAGCACTGCATTCCTTAAGAAAATTTATTTATGTGGTAAAATTAATATTTTAAAAAGTCAAACTACTTTATGTAGCAAAATTTTATTTTAATTTTATATTAAGTACAATTATTTATTATGGTAAATTAATATAGTTTAGCATAAAAGTTGTTACCTGGCTTCTCGAGTTTGTTAAAACTTTTAAAATAAACTTATTTTGAAAAATGATTTTCTCAAAAGTACTTTTGGTGAAAAATATTTGGGTTTGGCTAACTAATTTAAAAAGCACCTTTGAGTGGTAATTACTATTGGCCAAGTTTTAAAAAAGGAATTTTAAGTGTAAAAATCTTAGAAATACTTTTCAAAAAAGTACTTTTAAGGAGAAATTATTTTTTTCTGCTTCTTAAAAATTATTTCTTTTCTACTCAAAATTATTATTTTTTAACTACCTTAGAGCCCGTTTGGACATAAAATTCTTTTTTTCTTCAAATCGAAATCAGCATTTGTTCATATAATTTTCAATTTTCACTTAACGATGCATTTTGAAAATTTTCGAAAATTTGAGAAACTACAAAAAGCTGTTTTTCAATTTCACTCACAAAACTTCAAAAACAACTCAAACTTATATGTCCAGACACAACTCTAAATTTCAAATATCATTTTAACTTTAAAAAAAAAATCACCATTTTTGGAATTTCACAATTCTTTTGGCCAAACAGGGCATTAGAATTGTGTCAAATTGGAAAAGTGAGAGTAAAATAACAAAAGATAAAAGAATATTTTCTTGAACATAAAAATCACATGTGAGGATATGCAAATGAAACAAGAATCAAGAATGAGTATAAACCTTAGATGACTTTGATCTAAGGCTGGTATTCCCTCCATTGTCAATACATCATAGGACCCATTTGTCCTATCTTCAAGAATGAGCTGGATCTGACAAATAGCAGCACATACAATATGCCAATACATACAATCCTATTAAAAAAAACAAGTGTTAAAAAGAAAGAAACTTTTCTGTGATTTGAGTTCAAGATTTGATGACCCAATAAAGAAAAGTTGATGATTTTCAAATTTCCATGAAGAAAAAAAGAAGAAGAAAGAAAAAAGAAATAGAGGTTTTTTAAACATGGTTTTTTCTAAAGATAATATGACTGGGATCATTTTGGCTTTGCTTTCAAGTGTGTTTATAGGGGCAAGCTTTATTATCAAGAAAAAAGGCCTTAGAAGAGCTGCTGTAGTCTCTGGTGTTAGAGCTGGTATGTGGGGTCTCTAATTTTTTGTTTGTTCTATTATGGAACTGTGTAAAGTTTTAATCTTTTTGACTTTTTGTTCCTTGTTCTTTAGCATGAATCTTGTTTGAGTTTTTTTTTTTTTTGTAGGTGTTGGTGGGTATTCATATCTATTGGAGCCCCTTTGGTGGATTGGAATGGTCACAAGTAAGTTTTCTCCTTTTTTTCTCTGTTTTCTGCTGTCCTAATATCCTTAATTACTGCAGTTTTTGTGTGTGTGTGTGTGTTCTTAGGATGTTCGACGACCCAGTATAATCCCACAAGTGGGGTCTGGGGAGGGTAGTGTGTATGCAGACCTTACCTCTACCCGATGGGGTAGAGAGACTGTTTCCGATAGACCCTCGGCTCTAGAAGACGAAAAGACGAAGAAAGACAATAAATCAGTACCGTCATGGAAATAATAACAATAACACAAGAACTAGAAAGGACTGGTAGAAGTGTATATTTGAATATAATTTATTGAATTTTTTTTGGAAGTAAGATTAATAATTGGTTAGTGTGTTCCTTTCTTCTTTTTTCTTTTATAATTTTGTACTCATAATGGTCTTAGATGAGCTCTAATGAAGCGATATGGTCAATGATGATTCATATAACTGACCTCAATTTGCTTGTGATTGAGGCATAGATGTTTGATACAGTGCTACTGCTAGAAAGGACTGGTAGAAGTGTATATTTGAATATAATTTATTGAAATTTTTTTGGAAGTAAGATTAATAATTGGTTAGTGTGTTCCTTTCTTCTTCTTTTTTCTTTTATAATTTTGTACTCATAATGGTGTTAGATGAGCTTTAATGAAGCGATATGGTCAATGATGATTCATATAACTGACCTCAATTTTCTTGTGATTGAGGCATAGATGTTTGATACAGTGCTACTGCTAGAAAGGACTGGTAGAAATGTATATTTGAATAGAATTTATTGAACTTTTTTTGGAAGTAAGATTAATAATTGGTCAGTGTGTTCCTTTCTTCTTCTTTTTTCTTTTATAATTTTGTACTCATAATGGTCTTAGATGAGCTTTAATGAAGCGATATGGTCTATGATGATTCATATAACCGACCGCAATTTGCTTGTGATTGAGGCATAGTAGTAGTTGTTATTGAAGTTATATGTCAATAAACCATCTAGCATATTGATGTTATTGATATGTTTCTTGAATTTGTCCTAACAGAAGTAAGGTGTGGCCTATGTCTAGTTTTTTCTTTCTTGGCCATTGGCTGACTGGCCATAGGATATTCTTGTTGTTTTGCTTCTCATAGTGATTGTTGGAGAGGTTGCGAATTTTGTGGCATATGCATTTGCTCCGGCGGTTCTTGTTACCCCTCTTGGTGCATTGAGTATCATTGTCAGGTGTGTAATCTTGGTAATTCGGTAAGACTGAAGATATACTTTTGGTTGTGTAACTGTTCTTATGGCCAAAAACTCTTCCAGTGCTGTACTAGCTCAGATTGTTTTGAAGGAAAAGTTGCATCCGCTTGGAATTTTGGGTTGTGTTATGTGCATTGCTGGTTCTATCGTGATAGTTATCCACGCACCGCAGGAGCATGCTATCTCTTCTGTCAAAGAAATATGGTACATGGCAACTCAGAAAGGTGAGATGCTTCTATCTTGACCAAATCATCTAGTTCCTTTGCGACCATCTACACTTATCTAACTTCATTTCCTTCTTTTTTTCAGCATTTTTGCTTTACGTGGGATCGGTCCTTGTCTTGGTTTTTATTCTTGTCTTCTACTTTGCTCCTCAATGTGGACACTCGAATGTCCTTGTTTTCACTGGAATATGCTCATTGATGGGTTCTCTCTCGGTAAAACTTTAAATTGGATGCCCTTGCCTTGTGGTCTATCTTTTAAATTCTCAATTTCTGCAAAATCTTATTTGTGTCGGTTTAAGTGGATCTCCATAATTGTTTGTGTAGGTGCACTAGAATTTATGTTCCTCTATTCTGTTTAATATGCAGGTTATGAGTGTTAAAGCCCTTGGTACTTCACTAAAGTTAACTGTTGAGGGAAAGAACCAGTTGATGTATCCGGAAACCTGGTTTTTTATGTTTGTTGTGGCAGTTTGCGTCGTTACACAAATGAACTATCTCAATAAGGTGAGTAGCTACTATTTTAACTATTTTTGTAATGTAACTCATTTTTTTGTCCGCAAACTTGCTCTTCAAATTAAACTGCTAATTCATCTTTCGAGATTCTAAGAGTGCCCTGAATTTTTCTGATCACCTTGTTGTCTTTCTTAGAATTCCCTGTTTCCTAGTTTTGTCCCTCTTCCTTGACATGTTCCTTTGTACTCCTGTTTATTCATTTATAACGGTAAGAACTAGGAGACAGAGTAGAAACTACGATACGACATAGATTTAGGTAAACATTTTTAGCAAATTACCCTGTTAGTACTTCTCTTACTGATATTTTACTAATGAAAGTAATAATAAAATTAAGAAATGTGATATTTGCGTGAAGCCTGGTTCATCAAGTTTTGGTTCAAATTGTTATTATTTACATGTACCTGGTATCAGATTTAGTCTCTTGAGAATATTTTTGTTTGCCAGATCCCCCCCCCCCCCCCCCCTCCCCTACTTGCTAATGTTTCAAGTCTAAAGGAAGTTCCAACTTCCAAGTACGCTCCAGCCTCCGAGTAATATTGTTCTCTTCTTATCGGAATCCCATTTCTTTGGCAGCTGATGACACTGCATTCGTTTCAATCTGGGTGATATTTGAGTTTAAATGCAAATCCTTTGCTGCTTCTTTGCTAATAATTCAAGGCTTACTGTCAGATATTATGCCCAAGGAAAGATAGACGATATTTCTAATCCGTTCATTTTCTTTTGCCTTTTTTTCTCCCTTTGTTGTGTTTTTCCTTTTATCAATAAAGTAATAGTATGTTGATGTTGTGGGAAACACCATATACAAGAAGTATATCAAATAGTAGAGAACTACACGAAAATATGATTCTCTATAAAAGACGTCCAGCTATACTAACAGGAACCTCACGGGTGCTCCAAACATTATCTAAATTAGAAGACATGCTCTAATCTTTACACAGCCGTATTACATCCTTCAAAAGCTCTCGATTATTGTGCTGTTATTTATCAGTAGACTATTTACTGCATCAGAGAAGTACACGACAGCCTCTAATTACATATTGCAAGTCATGAGAGATAGGCTTTGTCATGAAGTTTATGCTTTCAGATTATTGAGTAGAAAAATATTATAATCTTGATCAGGAAAATTTATAATTTTGAGCTTTTTCTTATTCCTTACTTTCAAATTCCAATATTGTCAACTTAGAACTTCTCTCAAACAATGCCAAAACCATTGCATTGCAACTCAAAAAATTTATGAAAGGTGCAAAAATCTGTAACTGCTTGATGGGTTGATTTTCATCAAAATGAAATCATTTTATCATGACAATAACTTTATGTGTCTAGTTTGATAATCTTAATTCAATCGTTGTAGTTGATTTTCTAGAATAATAGTATATTGAGTGATATTGACAAAGTATATTAACAATGAAGCAATGAAGAAGTGACAGAAGAATTTGAGGAAGCTTGAAAAATCGGTATCATATATCTCTTGAAAAAATAGTTTCTAGATAAAGACTCTAAAACGTCTAATTTCCTTCTCTATGGCATATATTGCGGTAGTTTATAACTTTTATACGAGTTACCGAAATGCTGGGGGGTGTAAGGGGAGTAGTGCATGCTTGTGGAAGTATCAAAGTCTTTTGTTTCTTAATAGCCTTAACTTTAAAGTGTATCTGAAATGTTAACTTCAGAATCACTAAACTGCTGACTGGAATATTTTTTATTTCCTATATGTCTAGGACTCTAGGTTGTGGATAATATTTGTAGTTTATGAATTTTTGCAAGTTTAGCAAGTCAGATTAGAGATTTTTCTTTTTCCTTCTTTTGACATGTTAATGGAAGAGTCTTGAATTAGCATAGATGCTATTGGTTTTATGCTATGTTGCGCAGACTCTCTAAAATGTGGCCGCACCCGTGTCGGATCCTTCAAAAAATGCACACTTTTGGAGGATCCGACACGTATCCGGCCACATTTTCGGAGAGTCTGAGCAACATAGGTTTTATGAAGGCCGTTCTCGTTGTAGAAGTCATATTAAACATTTTTTTTTTCCTTTGTCAATCTTCAGACGCTGCTTCATTTTTCTTTGTTGGTACTTTATGCAGCCTTTTCCTGAAAATATAGCAGTTATTCTTGAACTTTTTTATGGTATGAATCTTAAATGGTGTGATAGCATCGTCCTTTTATTAGTTCTGATTCCTGGTTTCTAGGGTAAAGTGATATATCTCTGCTTTAACTCTTTTTCTTGCTTTGCATGTTTCAGGCCCTTGATACCTTCAACACTGCCGTTGTCTCTCCTATATACTATGTTATGTTCACAACACTGACAATTGTTGCCAGTGTTATCATGTTTAAGGTATTAGCATCTAATTTTTTCTCTTTTGTTGCTTTGCATTGAGCTTGTTCCTAGAGAATGACGAGTACGATTTGAGTTAATCCTCTTCTTGGGAATTTATCCCAAAGAGTACGCCTTAGAATCACGGACAGTCCGAAAATAGCATGACTTGGAACGAAGTTTTCGCTAACTGTGTTCAAGATTTCATATATATGTATAGAAAGTATTATTTTATCTATATACACGGTTTATTCCAGCAAAGGAGGTTCAACTACCACCCTTCGCTAAGGGTAGCTCCGCCCCTTCTTGGAATAACACCAACAACTATGCCGCAATCCCAATCAAGTTGGGTTGCTATATGAATCCTCACTGACCATATCATTCCATTTAAGCTCATCTCATATCAATATTATACATGACTTGGAAATACCGACTAACAAAAAAAAGAAACTATGCTGTTAGGGACGTCAAAAACATTTCTGCACATTGACAATGTGGAACATGATTAGTTATCCGAAACTTTCATGTCATACTTATCGGCCTATTTATACTAAATTATGTAGGACTGGGATGGCCAGAATGTTGGGAGCATTATATCAGGAATATGTGGTTTTATTGTTGTGCTCTCGGGAACCATCTTGTTGCATGTTACCAAAGATATGGAGAGAAGTTCATCTTTCAGAGGTTCATTATTCTTTATACTATAATTTTTATGAAAAACTGATATTCTTTCCCAAATACTTTATATCATAAATGCTCTAGCTCTAAAAGTAATATCAAAATGCAGGTACTAGTTACACACCTTTATCCCCGACATTATCAACCCGACTATGTAATACAAATGGTGAATCACTTAAGCATGAAGAAGAAGGTGGATCGTCTTCTGAGGAAGCCGATTCTAGAAGACAGGAACTCCAGGTTTAATATGACTGATGTTCTTTTAGAAGGTGAAGCATGCAATCCATAGAAAACGTCGAAAGCTGCATCACGTCGACTTCCTCTTCTATTGAATCTGCTTTATTAGCAGCAAGGTAAGGATTTCGCAGGATCTTAAAGAAAGAGATCATCACATGGAAGCTTTCGCTGTGCTTTCGTTGCAGAACGAAAACTAAAGAATTTGTTTATAGTTATAGCAGTTTCAAATATTGGTTTAGTGTACATCCTTAAGCATCACAGTCGTAGTCGCGGTGAATTGCAAAATATCTATAATAGCAAAGCTGAATGATGAAAGGTTGAATACTAGGAGTGATTTAATTCTTTTTTGCTTTTTCTCTTTTCCCTGTCCCTAATTTTGCTGGAATGTATCTTGTATGTATAGCATTTGTTTTGAAGTATTGGGTAGAGTTTTTGTTTATGTTTCATTCTTTAATGAACTTGAGATCCGATGATGTTTGATTGACTTCAATAACACTGCCTTTATTTTCAAGTGATTTTTCACTGTACTTTACACTGTCAGTGTATTAGCGTAGAAGGCTAGTAGGTAATCGAGAGTTCCTCTTTTTAGTATTAGTAGCACTCTTGCATTTTCATATTCTTCTATCTCGATTATTTGTGTGTTGTTTCGTTCGCTTCGTTTATCTTATTTCCTTATTGTTACTATTTGATGTTACTTTTTCTTTTTCGGCTTCTCCTCTTCTTCTCTCCTTCTTCCTTGTCTTTTGTTTTCTTCTTCTTTCGTTCTTCTTCCCCTTTCACCTTTTCTTGAGCCGAGTGTCTATCAAAAACAGCCTCTCTACCTCACCAGGTGTAAAGTTTGTGTACGCTCTACCCTCCCCAGACCCTACTTGTAGAATTATACTGCGTATGTTGTTGTTTACGTTGTCTATGTATATAAGTTTAAAATCCATAGACTAAGGACCTGTTTGGCCATAGATTTGCCAAAATAAATTTGGGTTTTATTTGGCAAACACATGTTTGGCAATAGATTTTGCCTATAGTTTGGCAAAATCCCAAAACCAACTCAATAGCAGGTTTTGGGCCAAATCCCTAATAATACACATGTTTTTCCAAAATAAATTTGGGAAATATGTTTTGAAAATGTATGTCCAAACACATTTTCATCTTGAAGCCAAACTTCACCCAAAGTAGATTTTTCAAAACAAAATTGGGAATCTATGGCCAAACGCTAGCCAATAAGAGGTAGGGATTCTTTACCTCTTTGACTAATAGATTCTCATTTTTTAGCACTACTCAGTAACTCAGCCTTGACTGTCATTTATCATATTGTTCTCTATTTAAATTATAACTTTTTCTCTTACTTTTTGATAACACAAAACCACTCAAAAATTATATTTTTTGTCTTTAATTATTTCACTTTGCGCGGTTAACCATGATTTTCTGAATTAATTGATTTTTGTAAAATATATTTATTTATTTATGGGTTCTCCAAACAAGAGGGAAAATGTTAAAAGCAGACAACGGCAGAGAGTTGAAAAATGCAAAAAAACTAACGACTCTGCTGGGGATCGAACCCAGAATCTCTGGTTTCGTAGACCAGCGCCTTATCCATTGGGCCACAGAGTCTTGTACGTTTGTTTCTTGACTTAATTACTATTTATAAACTACACGACTCAACTCTCAATAAATTTTATCTTCATTGGCCTTGCTGACTGCAAATCGATTTCTCTCCTTTGAAGGTAAAACATGTTTGAAGGTAAATTATGATATCCGGGATCGCACATCGAAAACGAAGCTTTTTTGAAACTCCAAAAAAACTCGCAGTCGCTACACCTTCTGCCTTAGCCTCTGTCCTTCGAGTAAGCACTGTGTGCCAAGTTTCAAAGTCTAATTATGGAAGCAAGTTACTTCTCGTTTTTCCCACGGAAAACTTGGTAGAAACACATTTTGCACCTTATATGTATCGTGTTTATTTTGCATCCTTTTGTTTTACAATTTTCTCCCTAATGTAAGCAACATTTCTTGATTTCACTATGTGGGCGTTTGGACATAAAAATTGTAAAGTTCCAAAACATGGTGAAAAAAAATTTCAAGTGAAAATGGTATTTGAAATTTAGAGCTGTGTTTAGACATGAATATAATTTTTGGTTGTTTTTTAAGTTTTATGAGTGAAAATTTTAAAAAACGATTTTTTGGAATTTTTTAAATTTTCGAAAATTTTCAAAATGCATCTTCAAGTGAAAATTGAAAATTTTATGAACAAACGCTTGATTTTGAAAGGAAAAAAAAGTGAAGTTTTTTGAAAAAAGGAAAAAATTTCTTATGTCCAAACGGGCTCTATGTCTTTTGACTTTTATCTAATTTGCTACCAAATGTATCGCTACGTTTTATTTTGCTCCTTATCCTTTTCAATGAATTATAAAAACACTTCATTTAAAGGGACAGAATGGACTACTAATACACTTCAAAAACAACATAGCAACTACCAGAAATTATAGCAAAATGACACAATTCTTTCAATGACTTCTAGAATGAGAAATATGTTAAAATTTCAGTGTTTGACAGGATTGTTGTAACGATGAAGGCAGAACTGTAAATTTTGATGAATTTCTGCTAAAGTGTGAATTATTAATAAGGATTTGGAGAAACAAAAAAGATTTTCAAATGTGCATTTGAATAGAATAGAGAAAGTTGATTAAGTTATTAAGGTGAAGGAGAAAAGACCAATGAACGCAGGGGCGAAAAATGAGTTGGAAAGAGTGTATAGAGGGCAATCCGGTGCACTAAGCTCCCGCTATGCGCAGGTCTGGGGAAGAGCCGGACCGCAAGGGTCTATCGTCCGCAACCTTACCCTACATTTCTGCAAGAGGGTGTTTCCACGACTCAAACCCATGACCCCTGGTCACATGGCAACTACTTTACCGGCGTACCGGTTACGCCGAGACTTTCTTTCGAAAGAGAGAGTATAGAGATGAAGATACATTGTTCTTGTACAATATTCCATTGTGCAAGAAAGTAATGATACTTTTCTCTATGTAGACAATGGCAGATCCAACCATGAGTCTACGAACTCCAGAAAGGCAGAAACCCAGTCCTTTGAAGTCCTTACATATGTGTGTAAAAAACAAGTGTAGATAGAGATAGATATACATTTGAGACTCATTCTCTCAACCTGGAATCCATGGCGTCTAAATTTCTGAATCTGCTACTGTATGTAAATAGCATGTCCTAGCCAGTTATGAACAAGTTAAGAGTTCGGCGAAACCTTCACGATTTGAAAACACAAAGAAACCAGAATATCAGAGGGAGAAAGGAAACCAACTCTTGTTGTATAGAAATAGCAACAAAGATCATTTCTGCTAGAATTTAGACGAACATAGACAAGTTATCATTTTATTACAAATAAACTAGACCATCAAACAAAACTACCTACATCCTTGCTTCAGTTGCAGCTGTCAGTGTTTCTATATAGAAAGAGAAGTTTCAAAATCTCAGATGTATACATAGAGCAAAGTCCGTTATGCACGTTAGTGGTTACCGATGGGTCATTTCTTGCGGGACAAAGCAGCTACAATCCCACCAGCCAGGATACCAACTGCAGTAACAGCAGTAGCAGCAATGCCGATGCCAATAACTCCATCTGCTAGGATAAAGCAAAATCAGTAACTCTTCAACTCTTTCTTTACCCAGAAAGAGAATCTGATACATAACTGGAGAGAGATTCTGTTTGCCACCTTTTGTGATTTTATCTTCAATAGTTTGCCCGAGGGTCAAAGCCTGTCTCCAATCCGGTGCAATCTATAGATAAAAAAACAGCTACTAATTAAGACAGTGTTTAAAACAGACGTTGAAAGATCTGAAAAACTACCCCTCGTAGACCAATAAAATTAGTCCAAGCTTAGTTCAAGTAAGCAACTTCTGAATTTCATAAATCAATCTGCCAAATACTTCATTGATCAGAACATGCTAATAGAGCAAAACTTCATAGCCAGAGATAAATATCTCAAATTTTTAATGTCGAAGTAAAGAGCTAATATCCCAGCAAAGATTGAAAAACAAAGATCACACCTCCAAACAACGCTCAACAAGCTGCCTGCTTCTTGCATAGTCCCCACTTCTGTAGTAGCCAACAGCCAGAAGATAAATCTTTTCCCTCATTTGCAGGGGACTGTTATTGCCACCCAGAGAAGCTGCAAATGACAAAATAAGTCAGACATCTTCCAAATAGCCAGGTAGGAACTATATCTCAAAGGACGGAAGCTGGTTAAAAGAGAAGTTACAACAATAAATTGCAACGCAAAAGGAGAAGATAGGAGGAGGGAGAGGAGTACAAAGCTAAAACGATTAAGAGCTAGGGAAAAGACAAATTTATAAGCCAAAGCATGGATTCCAAGGGGGCATGAAAAGCAAGAACATGCCAGAGTCGAGAATGAAAAGGGGGCATGGATTCCAAAGCAAGAGGATTAAAGATCTCACCTTCAAGCATTGCTATTCCACGTTGCACATCTTCTGGCCGTTTTGAGTGAACAAGAGCCCATGACAGACGCATGATGCATTCACTTTTGAGTTCATCAGAGGAACCTTTTTCCGCCTCAGCAACTTCACGTTCACAACCCTGTACAGTGTACACAGATTGCCCTCGTGAGAGACTCAGATACTCTCAATATTACCTTGATCAGGTTTCGCTAGCAAATGCACATGCAAATGCAAATCAATTATAAATTTACACATTATTCTCTTAAACCAAGCAAGTCTCTTTCAGCAAGATATACAGAGAGAGTTTTCGAACTTTCTGGAAGAAGCGTTAACCAACATCTTCCAAATATTTGTTGGCAAATGATTGCCTAAGATGCTATCTACTATGCTATCCTTCAAACATACTCTCCCCTTTAGTCCCTTTAATAATTATCAACACCATGAATCCCTAGAGATGGTTGGCACCCCCACAACGAATTTCTGCTTCGAATGTGTACTGATTATTCAATGAAAACACCCAAAAATGACGCACAATCATCCAGAATCCAGAGAGCCAAGTGAGCAGACCGACCTAAACTGTTTTGTTCTGTTGTCTTGAGTGGAATGGTTTGTGGGCATCAGATATGCTTTAAGTGCCTCTGATTTGAGTTCAGAAATCACTTGAGAGTCATATCTCATATCTGAACTCCAATAGTAGTTAAAAATGGTACAGTCTTTCAACAAAGTAAGCAGAACCAGTCTGATATACATCATATAAATAGTTTGTAGTAACCCTCAGGGGTTGGCCCGGTGGCAATTGACTTGAGCCTTGGGGTTTGCTCCCTTTCAAGGTCTCAAGTTCGAAACCCACTGGGTGCAAACAATTTCTGAGGGCCATCGGACTGGGTAAAACCTGATTTAACCGTGGTGCACTTGCGGGAAACTCCTTGCTGAGGGCTTGTGCACCCCTGGGATTAGTTGGGGCTCTAAGAGACTCGGACACCCAGGGCTATCAAAAAAAAAAAAAATAGTTTGTAGTAAAGTTGCCACGACAGCTTACTCATTTTAGCCCTGATTCCTGGGAGCTTTTCATCTCTCGGGTGGTTGTGTTTCTCTAACATATATTTCTTTCTTGCTTAAAGCTACTGATTTACGTTACCTTCTGGAAATGAGATCAAGACCTCGAAAGACAACTATTGAAAGCAAAACAAAGAAGGACTGGGGAAGCTAAAATTGGTAAATCACTTGCTAAGGCCAATTATGTTGCACTTATAATGTAAGTGTTCTCCAGATCGCCGCTCTATATAAATCAAACCCATTGCAAACATATTCATACTGCTCGGAAAAAATAAAAAGCAAAGTTCATTTTGAGCTCTTGTTTTGGATTGATTTGAAAACCACTTGAAAACGTGCCTTCCAAAATCTTAAACCGAAACTTATAATTTTGAAATCTCCTCTTTATCCACATTTCTTTGTTCAAACCTATGTTGCGCGGACTCTCCAAAATGTGCACCCGTGTCGGATCCTTCAAAAATGCACTACTTTTGGAGGATCCGACACGTATTCGGTCACATTTTCGGAGAGGTCGAGCAACATAGGTTCAAACCATCCCTTACCATTTTTATTACCCACCCCACCCCACCCCAAAAAAAATTACACGCACACACACCCGGCCTTCAGCTAAAGAATCCCGCAGCATGCACCTAAACAGGCTACTCCATAATTTGCCGCAAAACCCATCTGAGTTAGCTCTTTCCTTCTCAACTTCAAAATAAAGAAACAACAAACAAACAAACTACAACTATGCCACAGTCCAGTGGCGGACATGCACCAAAGGGGTGTCAACCGAATAGCTCGGTAATATTTTTTTTTAATATGTATATATACAATATAATGACACCCCTTCGACTTCTTGGTGAGTTTATTTCTTTATATTTTGACTCCCCTTAATGAAAATCGTGGCTCCGCCCCTGCCTCAGTCCCAACCAACTTTGGAGTCAACTATACTCTTCACCGACCATGTTACACCATTTAAACATATATCATTCCAATATTATGCAAATAGACATAAAAAATATTATAAGTTCTCTATATTTCCGAACTTATAAATCTCTGAAAGGCTAAATCATTTCCTTAATAGCAAGGACCTACAGTAAAAGTGCTAACATCTAAAACATATTCTCAACTAATACGTGTCGCTATGCTCAATCTCTCACTAAGTTGCAAATACCTAGAGATTGCAGGATAAACACCAAATATGCAAAATTTAAATAAAAAAACAGATGTATAGATAAAATAGCAACTTACTGATAAACCCATCAAAGGTTTATAAATCAAATTGCAAAATTATTGATAAATAAGGTACTTACAGTGACAATATCGGAATCGCACCAAGGAATCTGATCTCCGCCGCTGAAGAAATTTCCGACCGATTCGATGAATTTTCCGATCTTCGCTTCCATGTTTCTCTAGTTTGTACGTTATGCTGCTGGTATTGTACGTAGTGGGGTTTAAGTAGATATGTGTAAGCTAAGAGGGACTTTTCTGAAGTAAAAGAAATACAACTTGGGAGTATAAAGTGATTTGCTTTTTGTCTCACTTTGATGGTTTGAAAATTAGCGTCTGCGCCCATAGAGTTTTAAAAATTGAACTTAGATTCTAAACTTTCCGTTGTTCTTAAATAGTCACTTCCTTCCTTTTTAGTTGTCATGTTATCCTTTTCAATAGTCAATTTAAATAATTTTTCAAGGATCAATTTTTAATATTTAAAAATTATATAAAAAGTACTACCAACTATGATTCTTTTCATGTCAATACGTTAAAAAGTAATATTTTTAAAATATTGATCAAAGCTCACATAGTTTGAATTTGGAGAAACAAAATATGATAATAAATTTAAAAAGAATAGCATATAAATATATGTCATGTTGGTTTTCGATTTCTAATTTGTTCCCAAATGATCCTCAGATATTCACCTTGGTCTTTAAGTGGACCTCAAACGTGATTTGTTGCTGGATGGGTAGGGTATTAGTCGATTCTGCGATTCGATAATATCACTTATCGGTTTATAAATATGTTAAATTTATAATTGAACCAATAAAATATCTATTATTTGATATCGATTAATCGATTCGGTCATAACCATTCAACTATTGATTTACCCAATAAGACGAAGTAACGCTTTAATGATCAAGGAGATAATTAATAATTGTTACGAGGAGCTTTATGAGTTTAGAAGACGGATATAAGTAATGCCTTAACCGATCAACTATAGAGGTTGTTGGGTGGCTTTACTTGATAGCTCTGTACATTGCTGGTTTTTAACAAATATGGGCATATAATATTATTTTAGCAATGATACTAAAACTTACCTAAGTCTGAAGAGTGAGCTCTCTAAGCCCTAAGGTGACTTTTACACCTAAGAATACAATTATTTTTAATAAAGCTTATTGGGTTATCTTAAATCGTTAATTAGGTAAAATGTTACATGTTTTAGCAAAGAATATAATTTCCGGTTAAACTATCAAATTTATATAATAAGGGATTAAATCTAGTTAAGGATAATAACTCTAGATATTAAGCACAAAGGCGTATAGTAGATGAGACAGATTTTGTATATGGTTGGTGGTAATAAATTTAGAATATTCTTAAAGAAAGAACACTAAGGGAAATATGACTAACAATAAAGTCCATAAATGGCATTTTAAGTAAATAAAAAAAATCATTCATCCAATAATGGATGGGTTGGACGAATATTTTGCCTCGCAATGATGATTGACACATAGATCCAAAATTCCCATGAACGGTTCTCGGATCTAATGGAAAGGTGGGGAATAATATGAACAAGAATCTTTGTAAAAAGGTCATCTTTGTGTGTTTGCTAGAGAGGAAGTTTTCTTCTCAAAAGTGTTCTTATCAGAATGAATATTACATGCCCCTATCATTGTCTCTTCTTTCTGTATACATGGAGCCTTTTTCCTAGGAAACTCTAATAGTACAAATACAGGGAATATCCACTACAATATTCTCGTTTAGTACCTTATCTTGACAAATTAGTCGTTACAAGTCTTATCATTTATAGTCAATCTCGGCCTCGACCTTTGTTGACATCTTGACTGCTATCTCTGTCGATATCTTGACCACGACACATGTCGACGCCTCGGCCATTGATCTCGCTACGTCTTGGGTGAGCTCGACCGATAACTTTCTTAAATGCCATATTATGCAAAATATTCTGAAGACAGATTTTGACCTATACAGTTAGTCCCTCTGCTTATTAAGGTCGAGATCGGACGGCCTTGATGAGCGGACTCTGTTTGTCGTAGTTTACGAAATTGGGCGAACAAGTTAGGTAGCGGCGCTCTAGGCGAGGTGGCAACATGACTTTTCGTGAGTTGCAAGATTTGGGGATGCAATGTTTTAGAATGACGTCATGACATCATGCGTCATTATGGTGCGTTTTCCCGACGCTTTGCGTCGTTTCTTGCGTATCTCTCATTTCGATACCTGCGTGGGTAATAATGGCCTGATTTCTCGGTTTTGGTGCTTTAACTCTTATAAATAGGGATCTGAGGCCATTTGTGTTTGTTTTGCATTCTCCTAATATCGAATCCCCTGTGTTTCTCTCCTCCATTCTCCATCTTGAACCCTAGTCTCCTTTTTGCTTCATCATTTTGCGTCCACTCTCCTGATTCTAGCGAACTTTGTTGCTTCCAACTTCTGTGCCTAAAAATCCTCCTTCAAGAATATGGTTAACGCACCCTCCGGCTCCGGTATAGTGGCTACCCCTACCCCCTGGTTGTACGTATGCCTCCTCACGTCGACGGTGTTTCTATTGCCCTTGAGGATGATAGATTTCCTACGGTGGAGGAAATAATTCCCCCTAATGGAAAGACTAGATCCAACTTTTCAAAGTTACCTAAGGACGGTCCTGAGCCCTCGGAATTGGTGATGAACGAGGTCGATCTCACTAATTTTAGGGAAAAGTTCAAAATTTTGGCTCACATCGATCTGGTTCCGGCGGGGTGCGACGTGGTACAGATACACCGCCAAGGATATTGCGCGTTGTACGCGTAACTGATCGGCTCTCACCCTCACTACTAATGAGTAGGAAGACAAGGATCGGTGCAGCTTTTACCCGATAGGTCGGGATCGAATCCTCGGGGAGTCAACAATTGGAGTGAGTGTCTATGTGAGTTAGTAGAGCCTCGTGTTTCTAATTACACTTCTCATATTTTGGTTGCTTTCAATTTACGACTAAGAATTATACTATTGTTGAGTGCAAATTAACTAACTAATTTGTTTTGAAGTTGTTTTCTTATCTTGATAAAGGCACGAGGGTTATGACTTTTACCTAGGCGAGTACTCAACGGATTTCAAGTTCCTAAGGAAAGAATGTTAATTAGGGATAATGTTATAACCAATGCACGAAATTGCCCACTCTATACCTCTCGGTAGTTTGAGTGGCTTTGCCCTAATTACCTCTCTCGAGGCCAATTGTGTGTCAAATATGCAAGCAATTGAGGTTCAAGTAGGGTATTACTCTCTCGAGATTTAACCCGTTAATTAGGACTCAAGTAGGGTTTTACCATCTCTGGATTCAACCCAATTGATTGGGACTACCAATCTCTTTATTATGTCCTAATTTCTTGTTGGACCAATTTTCTAGACTCAAATCCTCTTCTCAAGAAGGACCCAAGTCATTTGAAGGTCAATTAGTGTTTGCAATCACTAATCATAGCAATAAGAACCCTAAATTAGCCCAAATAACAAACACCGATAAACATCCAAATCCTAATTTTAGAAACCCATCAAATACCCACACTAGGGTTGAGCCACAACCCTAGCTAATGGGTCTAGCTACTCATAATCAAAGATGAATTCAATGAAAGAGATAAAGTAGAACCCATATTAATGATTTATAACACAAACCACAAAGATTCAATGTTAAAATCACAAGAAAATAGCAACAAGATGAAAAAGAACACAACCCGTAAGCTTTTGAAAATAGCGGAGAATGGATCGCGGCCGCGGTGGGCACTTGCTCTTTGTATTGGTCTTCTGAAGTTCACCACCGCGGTCCGCAGAGGATGGACCGCGACCGCGGTGGGCACTTTAGGTAGCCACTTTGTTGTTCTTGGTACTTGTGCAGGATCCACTCCTTTTTTAGCAGAGTTCTGACTGTGTGTCATCATTTTTGGTTCAAACCTGCAACAAGCACAACCCGTAAGATTTTGGGGCTATTCCGTGTACAATAACCAAAACTTAAGCAAGAAAGGGCAGAAAACAAGGTAAAAATCCTAGTTATCAACCGTACTATGTAGGTTATTCCTTTCCTCTTCTCCCATTGGAGAAGGAATTTTGCCGCTACTACGGCGTCTTCCCAGCCCAACCCTCCCATTATATCTACAAACTTATCCGCATATTGATGAAATATGCGAAGTTGGCTGGCTGTGGGGTTTCTTTTTGCCATGTGATGCACCTCTTCTCTCCTAGTTTCTATAGGGGGGCATATTGCACCTTCGCCATCGATGAAGTAAAAGTTTGGTGGTGAAGATGGATAATAAGGTGAATCGTCAGTTCTGGATCAACTATTTCTTTGTCAAGACCGAGGACATGGTGGCCAACGTACGCGGATTCCTTGAGGCTTGGAATTATGCTTGTGAGTCTCTTTTTGCAAAGCATTCATTTTGCTTGTTTTAGTCGTAGTCTAACATTTCGTCCCTTCTTCGTGCAGCTGAGACTTCGCCGCCCCCACCCCACCCCCCTCTTGGTCAGGGACATTCATGACTGGGCCAGCCAGCTTTTGCCTCACACGATGGGGATTTGTGAATGGCCGGCTTTATCAAGAAATTCGGGCATGCGCCTTATGCGACTCGTGAGTTCGTCTATGTGTATTTATTTATGCATACATAATTATTATCTTGTCTATAGTGTTTCGACCTCGTGGTCTGATAGTTGCAATTTTGTACGGGGAGTGATAGTCTTCTTATTTTTCTTTTTTCAACCCGAGGATTTGAGAAGGAAGAAGGCTCCTGCTCCGGCGTTCCGTAAGAGAAAGGCCGTTTCTATTCCTTCTGCTGCGGTGAGGTATTCTCGATCGCCGATTACTCATGCAACAGGGCTTTCTATTTCCCATTTACGACATCTAATATACGAGGACGATGAGGAAGGATCTTCGCCGAATGTCGATAACTTGCTTCTCCGCAAGAGACGATATGTGGATATTGGTGAAAGAGCTGCCCGTGCGGGGAGTTCGGTGATGGAGGATTTCGTCATCTGAGAAATGATGACCGTAGACCTTGGAGATTGCGCCGAGTTACCGCTCACGATTTCGCTTTCTTCGGGGGCCGAGGAATGTACGCCTCTCCCTGAGGCTGTAATGGATTTTGAAGGGTCGTCGACGAGTCCCTGACGCCTTACAGAGGGACGAGCCATCGGCCTCGCTACCATCCGAGGATCCTTCTTCCCAGATTGACACAAAAGGAAAAAGTGACGAAGAAGGTTACAAGAAGGGCTCCAATATGGACGCCGAGGAAGTTAGGATGATGAGGGAAGGTCTTACCTGACTTGAGGCGAGATTGGAGAGGACCGCGCGGACTATTGCGATCTCCTTGGACCGGGATCTGCTAGTTGATATGGAGGATGTGGTCCTTGCTCTTGCACCCCCCCCCCCCCCCCCCCCCTGTTCGGATGTGGAGGGTAAGACTATTTTCAAGAAGATGGAGCAAAAATATTGTGAATACCATGATAAGCACCGCGAGATCTGCATGCAGTTATGTGGAAGTGGCACTTTCCAGACTCTCCAAGGTGAACTGAAGGAGAAGGATGATGAATTGATGAGGGTCATCAGAAAATGCAGCGTTCTCGAGGTGGCGTTGAGAGACAAAGAAGAGGAGCTCGAGGTGAGCAGGGGTCGAGGCCCAATGTGCCAACCTTCAAGCCCAAGTGGTCTCATTGCGCACTGAGCTTGAGGAGTGTCAACTCAAAGTAGTCGCTTTGAGTGGCAAGGTAGTTGAGAAGGTAGCGGATTTAGAGAAGGCAGAGTCGGTCGCTGATGATAGGCTATAATTAGGTATTTTAGTCACTTATTACACTCTAGTTTACTGCACTTTGAT
>MDKH01105755.1:0-44276 GCA_005239495.1 Nicotiana undulata | reverse complement strand
CCAACCAAATCAAACCCGTTTTACACCAAAACTCACAGATAGGACAAACAACATATAATAAACTTGTTTTGGGCTCCGGAACCATAACACGGGCCCGGTTACAAGGTTTTCACATAATTATTCATTTTCAAACGCCTTTATTATTTTCATAAAATAATTTTCTTTAAAAATTTATTTCTCGGGCTTGGGACCTCGGAATTTGATTCCGGGCATACGCTCAAGTCCCATATTTTCCTACGGACCCTCCGGGACCGTCACATCACGGGTCCGGATCCGTTTACCAAAAATGTTGACCAAAGTCAACTTTATTCAATTATTCAATTCAAAAATCCTATTTTTATCAAATTTTCACATGAAAGTTTCCCGGCTACCTGCCCGGGCTGCGCACGCATATCGAGGTGAGATTAACGGAGGCTTTCGTGGCCTCGGAACACAGATTTAGCTGGAATTACTCAGGATGACCTTTTGGGTCATCACAATATTAGTAGACGAGCGGACAAGATAAAAATTTGGGAAAGACCATGAATTAAGGCTTCAATCAATAAAAAAGGTCTTGACTTTTAAATTTAATATATTTCAGTTCCTTTTTAAAACTTTTGAGTAATTATCAAGCTGGCTTTTGAGAATTTGGGTATTATATGAAGGACTTATTCAATAAATTTTTGTTTTAATTTGAAAAGGTCCCTGGAGCTTACGCCTCACTAAAAAAAGCAACTCAAACGTCTGGGTGTACGCCTCTTGAGACTTTCGCCCCACACTATCGCCTCATGACGTTTTTGGTGCGCCTCGCCCCTAGGCTCGCCCCGAAAACGTCTTCTAAAACACTGTTTGACCCACTTTTAAAAGTTCATTATCCAACCTATTTTTTAGTGGATAATAATAGAGAAATTTTCACAACCCACTATTATTTAGTGGTTATTAGCTAGGGGTGCTTATCGGGCGGATTGGGCGGATAATTACGCTTAACGGTTCGACGTAACGGTTATCGGATTATAAATATAGTAATACGCTAGTCATCCAATAAGATAACGGGCGGATTAACATCGGATTAACGATTATCGGGCGATTTATCGACTAAACCAAATAATTTATTTTGAACAATCATAGTCTTGTGAATACCATTATACCAAACGGCAAACTGCATCGTACAAAGCTCACTGTAACGACACAGAAAGCTCAAAGCTTTTAAAGAAACAACGTAAGAAGGAAATGGAGGAAGATATAGTTGGTGAAGTAGCCAGGTGATTCTGTCACCTTTTACTATTCTCACATCATTTTATCAGATATTCAGTCATATGTCTTCTATTTTTAAGACCTAAATCTTCAATTGTAACCGAAGTTTTTGTCTTGCATGATCTACGAAACTCTCTAAAGTTACCCTCATGATTTAAGTTGATCAATTAATCAAAGTAGCATAACTATACCTCATTGATCTCATTCTCACGTCAAAAAATATTATCCATTGTGAACATGCAGTATGTATTTGAGCAACTAGGGATAAAAGTGTAAATCTAAAAAATTTTAATGGGTAAACAGTTTCTCCGATAAGAAAATTAAGTAATCCGCTCCCAAATCGTTAAGTCGTTAATTATCAAATCTCAATCCGCTCACCGTCCATTACCCCGATAACCCGATACCAATAAGCCAATAAGCAATCGGTTTGGTTCGGTTAACGGTTACGGTTCGGTTTTGAACGGCCCTATTATTAGCTAGTTGTAGCTACCATTTATTATATTACTTCCTATAGCTATGTTTTTAGGTTTTTAGAGTGTATTCGATGTATTTAAGCTACTGTATTCATGAATACAGTAGCATTTCTAGGTGTGAAACAGGGGATTACAACTAGACAGTTATTGTATTCGACTGTATTCACGGCGTGAAACAGGGGATTACAGCTAGACAGATTATTGTGTTTGACTGTATTTACGGCGTGAAACAGGAGATTACAAGTGTTTTTAAACGGAAAGTGAATCAATTAACATATAGACTCCTAATATAACTCAACAAACTCAATTATAACACACAAAATTTGTATTTCGAGTTATAAAAAAGATTCTCAACCGAAAAACACCCCAAAAACATAGCAATCTTCAGAGAAATTATATAATTACATTGAATATAGTTAATACATAAAAATACATTGAATACATGAAGTATAGCAGATCATCTATAGTGCAAAACATATGAATACATACTGATACATTTGAATACCTATATGCATCTGAATACATAAATTATATTAATTAAAAAATTATATGCATACATTCATGGAATATAGAGAGACAGTGAATATAATAAAATACATGTAATACAACGAGATACAATAATAATAAAAAAGACAATGAATACAATAAAATACATGAAAATAGAGCGAGATACATTGAAATACACTTAAAAATGGTAACAAAATCTTCAAGTTGCTTAGCCCCAAACTCCGTCGTCTTTGTTCAAGAACAACCCGAATATCATCTCGTCGAGAGGCTCGTGATTCTGACTCAAAACGTCATTGATCCGTTTCGATCGCATCGTCAAATAACTCTCACATACTTCAAGAGCACGTTGTACTTTAGGTTCTTTAGTTAATTTGGACCAATTTTGTTGTACCGAAAATAAATTGACTAGAGAATCTTTAGCAAGAAAGAATAAATAACGTTTCTGGGTCAGTGATATTTGAGGCGCTACTTTTGATAAGCTAGAAAAGCATGAATCTTTGTACTCAGTTACGCTACAGAGAGCTTCGAGGGATTGGGCAGTAGAAGTGGTTGAAGGGACTTGCTTTGAGTTGGAGAGAACTCGTTAGCTATTATACAAAGCGTTGAGAAAGAGGGGTGGACAAAAATCAGAAATAATGAGAGAGAAATAATACAAAACATATTTTATGGTTTAAGGGTAGGAGATGATTATAAATAAATATTTGTCTATAAAAATAAAAAAGTATCTATGAAATATAATTTTTTGTAAAATAATATTTATTTAAAATAAATAAGGTATCAACAAGTAAAAATTTCATAATAATAATTATGTTGTCTATGCATTTTGTCATCATTAGTTCAAATATACCCGCATCTATAGTACTAGCTCCGCTCCAATTATTTTATATACAGCATTTATTACCTTTTAAATTATTTACCAATTCAAATCATAAAATTTAATATGATATTTTATAAATAAAGAGTGTTTTTATCTCTCTAATTATGTTATATTTTCTTTTTCTTTTTTGATTTCTTACCCGATATCTATTATCTGAACGGGGACTTGAATTAACTCACATTTACACTGTGGTAAGGCTCATCTAAAGTGACTTTACCAATGTTGCTTATGAAAAGTTCAAAAATATACTCCATCCATCGTAATTTTTGTGATTTTTATTTTTCGAGAATCAATTTGATTAATTTTTAAATTTAAATTGGATTAAAATTAAAACTTAGATTTTTTTTTAAAATATAGGAAAAATAAGTTATAAGTTTTCTAGCTAATATGATGAAAAAAACATTTTACAATGTTAGGCTTTTTTAGGAATTCCAGAAAACCATTTGGCTGCAATAGTACACGCGTCCACCTTACCCAGGACTTTTTAGTTTTTACAGCTAACAGCTGGTTCCCACACGAAGGATTTTTATATATAGCAGTTGAAGTCCAGCTTATCAGAGTTTTGGTTTTGCTTGCTCCACAACTGAATTCTCAAGAAACTCCTAGAGGATCAACGCTGTGTTTTCAGTTTCCATCGCCCAATCAGTTGTTTTTTCTCTTTTATTATTGATCGGCTAATTAAACATGGGAGCTGAAGCTGAGGTTATGGTTCAAGTTCAACACACCATCCCTGTGTTGGATGTACCCTGCTGTTCGGATTTGGTCAGTCTTTTTTCCGCTGCCTTGTTTTCTTTTAATTTCTTTGTTCTTTATTTAGTTGCCTTCTTGGGATTAATTGAGCTGAATAAAGGGGAATAGATATAGTGGATTCATGTGAGGGAAAATTAACTAGTTTGGGATTTTGACCAAGTCGATTGATTGATTGAATTGAATTGTTTTCTGCTGTTGTGTGTGTTTTGTGGATCTTCATATTTTGTTTTCTAGTATCTTCAGGTACCTTATCGTCTTTGGAAAATTAGGGCAGCGCTGGATTTGTCCAAGGCGTGTAGGAGTGGCAAATGGGCGGGTCGGTTCGGATATGGTTTGTGTCGAAAACGGATAATGAAAAAACGGATAAATTATAGACCCGACCCATATTTAAAACGGATAAAAAACGGGTTTGGATAATATTGGTAACCATATTATCCATTACTTCTTACATATGATCACTTTTGGGAAAATTCTTAGTCTCCCTAACTTGAAAAACCCCCAATTTGAGGTTTTACAAATCTAAAAGTTAGACTCATTGGTTATCCATTAGTTACTCATTGGTTATATTTTCTAAATGGATAATATGGTTCTTATCCATATTTGACCCGTTTTTAAAAAGTTCATTATCCAACCCATTTTTTAGTAGATAATATGGGTGGTTAGCTGTTTTCTTTTAACCATTTTGCCACCTTTAGTTGCGTGCATTAGAATTTAGATTGTGATGTCGTCTTTAAGCCAAGAAAAGAAAAAGCTAAAACAATCTTTGACACCCTTAAACACTTTGGTATAGTAGCTCGTGTATTATGTTACATGGTTTTGCCGCAATTACCAGAAACTAATCTGACGATCGTATGAGTTTTAGGGTTTCTCTACTTGTCTAAGCTTATTTTCTGTGTCTCAATGGATTTGATGTTTTAAGCATGAACTCTGGGATCGTACTTATTCCATTTGCCTATTTTAGGGTGTTGGCTTTATCCAATTTAAAGTTTTGTTAATTATAATTAACCATGGGAGCTCATAGTATTAGCCGAGTATCATTACATGTGTAGAAAAGTTTTTACGGTATATTTGAAATGAGAATTCTAATCAGGAGAAGGAAATTTTCAAAAGTGCTTATTGTTAAGATTGAGAGTTTTATGGTTGTCAGAGTATGTGCAATGATCGGTAACGATCTGGGGGAAATAGTTTAATGGTGTGCTCGAGGGAAACACTAGTCAGGTGGAGTCATTCTGCAAAAGGCTTATTGTTGTGAGCTTGAGGGCTTTATGTTATCGGCTATTGCGAAGTATTGTTAATAATGTTACATTGTAATAGTGATGCTTCAGCAAGATTATTCCACATAAAACTCTGGAGGGTTCCATTTACACCGACAGCTTATAATATCTCTTAATGGTTGGAGAAGATGCATCCATTTTTACATTTACGACGAATCTCTAGGTGCCTGTTTACTGAGCCACATTGTGAGCGCTTACTGTATGCTTGAAATAGGGTATTGACCAATGTTGACTAGACATACAAAGCATAATTTGCTTTTGCATAGTACTCATTATTGCATTTAGTTGCTAGGGCGGTCTGAATAGTTGAGAACTAGTTGAGTCCTCCTAGCCAAATAAACTGAGTTTCTTGTCTGATGTGGGTTGTGGTAAAGTGGTAGTTCTAGATTTGAAAAGGAAAATCCAAATTTGTTCAGCTTTCAGGAACCATATTATGACCCATGATTAGTTAACACTCATTCTCATAGTGGCAACCAGAGCTGCTGGTTTGGAAGAAGTTGGAAAATTAATGAAAAATGAGGCGTTTTCTCCTAATTTTGTTGTTCTTTTCTGTTCCTTTTTCACATTTGGTTAATGCTCCTGCCGAGACATTTTAATCTTCTATCTAGGTTGACAAACACTTTGAAAAGTTTGAGATTTCAGATGTTCTGGACCAATGATTGATTTTCCAAAGCACAAGTATCATAGAGCTTTTCGTTTTCTTTTTTTGATAAGACAAAGATAACTTTTATTTAGCTTCTCTTGTACCTTTGGAAAATTAGGGCGGCGCTGGGTTTGTCCTATTGCATGCATTAGACTTTAGATCTTGATTTCGTCTTTGAGCTAAGAAAAGAAAAAGATAAAACAATCTTTGACACCCTTGAAGATTGGTATTAGTAGCTCATGTATTATGTTACATCGTTTGCCGCAATTACCAGAAGCTAATCAAACAAACATATGATTTTTAGCGTTTCTCAACTTAGCTAAGCTTATTTGCTGTGTTAGAATGGATGCCACAATGGATTGATTTTCTAGCAATGAACCCTGTTATTGTACTTACTCGCATTTTAGGTTGTTGGCTTTATCCAATTTAGAGTTTTGTCAATTATAATTAACTACGAGAGCTCATAATATTGAATGAGTATCATTACATGTGCAGAAAAGGTTTTACGGCATATTTGAATAGAGAATCCTAATCAGAAGAAGGAAATTTCCTGCAAAGTGCTTATTGTTAAGCTTGAGAGTTTTATGGTTGCCAGAGTAGGTGCAATGATCGGTGACGATCTGAGGGAAATAGTTTAAGGTATGCTTGAGGGAGACACTAGTCAGGTGGAGCCATTCTGCAACGTGCTTATTCTTGAGCTCGAGGGCTTTATAGTTATCGGCTATTGCTTAGTATAGTCAATAATGTAACATTATAACCGTGATGCTCAGCAAAAATATTCCTCATAAAACTCTAGGGTCCCATTTACAAAGACAGTGTTGAATATCTCTTGGTGGTCGGAGAAGACGCATCCATTTCATGTTTACGACTAATCTCTAGGTGCCTGTTTACCCAGCCACATTGTAAGCACTCGCTGTATGTTAAAAGAATAGGGCATTGACCAATGTTGACTAGACATACAGAGCATAATTTGCTTTTGCATAGTACACATTATAGCATTTTGTTGCTAGGGCGGGCTGAATAGTTGAGAACTTGTTGAGTCCTCCCGACCAATAAACTGTATTTCTCGTCTGATGTGGGTTGTAGTAAAGTGGTAGTTATAGATTTGGCAGAGAAATCCAAATTTGTTCCGGTTTCACGAACAAAAATGTGATCCACGATTAGTTACACTCGTTCACATTGTGGCAGCCAGAGCTGCTGGTTTTGAAGAAGTTGGAAACTTAATGAAAAATGAGGCCTTTTTCTCCTAATTTTGTGATTCTTTTCTGTTCCTTTTCTGCGTTTGGTTAATACTCATGCCAAGACATTTTAATCTTCTATCTAGGTTGACAAACACTTTGAGAAGTTTGAGATTTCAGATTTTTGGGACCAATGATTGATTTTCAAAAGCACAAGTATCATAAAGTTTTTCATTTTCTTCTTTTGATAAGGTAAAGATAACTAAAATTTAACTAGTACCAATAAGGTACTGCAAGACAGTACAAAAAGAGAACATCATAAACTGTTAACATTAAAAGTATTTAACCAATCATGCTACATAATTGCTCAATCGCCTCTTACGTGCAAGAAAAGACATAGTTTACCAGTTAAATATCTTTTATCATAAGTTATTAGCTTTAAGATAATACAACTTTTGATGTGCAAAACCCCTCCATTTTGAGGCTCTTTTTATTACAAATTGAATACGGTCAGCTGATATGCTTTTTGTTCAAAGTTCAACATCATTTTCTGCCAGAATGTATACAATTGGTGTCAAGTTTTCTTTTTCTTGGTGGTGTCTAAGATTCAGTCTAACAGACCTTTCTTTCAGGATGTTAAATCCCCAGAGACAACAATATTGCAATTCGTTCCTAGCATTCGCTCAGGTAGCTTTTCTGATACTGGCCCTCGTAAGTTCATGGAAGACGAGCATATAAGGATAGATGATCTATCTGCACATCTTGGCTCACTCATGAGGTTTCCAAAGCCCAGTGCTTTCTATGGGGTAACTGTTAGTTTTTGCATGTCTTGTTTCCCTATGCATTTTCAATGTAACGTATGTCTAATATCTAGCTTTATAGGTATTTGATGGTCATGGAGGACCGGAAGCAGCAGCGTATGTGAGAAAAAATGTACTCAGATTATTCTTCAAAGACACCAACTTCCCACAAACTTCAGAAGTTGATGATGCATTTCTAGAAGGGGTGGAGAGCTCTCTTAGGAACGGGTTTCTTCTGACTGACCTTGCTTTAGCTGATGCGTGCAATGTTAGCAGTTCTACTGGAACCACTGCACTGACAGCACTAGTATTGGGAAGGTAAGGTCATGATTCATTGAGATGCACTTATTTGCGAGCTTTCTGTCCAGTAGAAAAATGGTTATGATATGATTGCTTTTTGTCTCTCCTTCTAAGCCTTGTGCTCAACTTTATGTTTGACACTCCTTGCAAAACTAATGTTATTAAATTGTCCAGCTATCCAAGTATAAGTCATAAGTTACTCCTTACCTAAGGATGCCGCTTGATATATGAGTGGAAAATGTTCAATATATATGAATCTGCAAAACTTTGCTTCACCAAGTTTTGAACCATAATTGTTGATTATACAGCAACTTGGTTGCTGGAGAGTGCAAGGGAGCGGACATTATATTTGACTTGGTCGTTGGGTGAAAAGTTTGCTGAGCTTATGCATGTATTTGTATTCTTGTTGTCTAAATGATACTCTGTTGCGTTTTAGGCTTTTAATGGTGGCAAATGCAGGAGACTGCCGTGCAGTCCTTTGCCGTAAGGGAGAGGCAATTGACATGTCTCAAGACCACAGACCAAGTTATGCGGCAGAGAGGAGGCGTGTTGAAGAGTTAGGTGGATTTATTGATGATGGCTATCTGAATGGTATACTATCAGTGACCAGGGCCTTGGGGGACTGGGACATGAAGCTGCCTCGTGGCTCTGCCTCTCCTCTGATTGCAGAGCCAGAATTTCGTCAAATTGTTCTGACGGAGGATGATGAATTCCTTATAATTGGTTGTGATGGGATCTGGGATGTCATGTCTAGTCAACAAGCAGTTAGTATAGTGCGTAGGGGGCTAAGGCGGCACGATGATCCTGAACAGTGCGCTAAGGACCTTGTCATGGAAGCCCTGCGGCTCAATACATTTGACAATCTTACTGTAGTTATTGTTTGCTTTACTTCCCCTGATCATCAAGAGGTATCACCTATGCGTCAAAGGACATTAAGGAGCTGTAGCTTCTCTGCAGAAGCCTTGTATGCCTTACAAAGCTGGTTAGACAACAACGGGAGCCGTTGATGGCGGTGCAGGCTGTTTGCAGCTGCTTCATTTGGGCAGAACGAAAGCAGCTAAAGTTTTGGTAGGGGTCTTTTCTTTTCTTCCTGTTGTATTCGGTGGGTATGTGTGTACATACAATTGGTTGGTTACTGGTTAGTAGGAAGCTATGTTGATTTTTAGTTTATTATGGCTGTTGTTAACTGATGGCCCTCTTTATGTAACTCATTATATTGGTTGTACATAGTAACGCTTGTACTATTTGATCGTTATAGTAACTAGAGTGCAACAAACCGTGCAACGAACCTTTCCTGAATGGATGGTGCTGGCGCAAATTGATTAAAACTAGGACGCGGAGCAGAAAACACCTTCATTTTGCAGCTCTTGTTAACAACAAACTGATATTATTCCTACTCTACCTTCTCTTCGCAGTTCTCATTGAAGAACTAATCGTGTTCCTTCTCCATGATTTCAAAAAATATAAATAAAGAAACTAATTGTGTTGCTTCTCCTGATATAACATAAATTGGCAACGACATACTCTCAAGTTATGAAGCCTTTCAACTGGGCACACCCAATGGGTCTTGACTCTAGGCATGCAGTACAGCAGTACTTGAACCAGCTAAGAGGTGCATCATTTACGTAAAGGTCAGAAGCGCTGTTGGAAGCTGCAATCAAAGAAGAAAAAAATTGGGCATATTTCCCAGCTTCAAGTAGCCTAGCTGCTGCTTCGGCTTCTCAAAAATACAGTTAATCTCTCAATGGATGTATATTCCAATATGTAAGAAATACAGAATTCATCTTTTTTACATTTAAATCTCACATGATTGTGTAATTCTTTTTTAATTCCCATGTGCTTCTTTCCCCGACATAAAAAGTGAGGGACGAAAAGCCATTACTGGTCGTGAATTCAGTGTATACATCATTTAGGCGTTTCAGCTGAGTAGCTCTTAGCAAACGTTGCAAAGCGTTCCAACCCTCGTCCCAGCAGATTTTCAAGAAATGGTTGCAATGCCTGGATAATAGGAGAAGTGCAACAGTAAGATCTGTTTAGACTTCGAAATCGTACTTTCAATCATAATAAATCAGCAGTGTCATTATTCTTGAAAATTCTGTATACACTCAGCAATAACTGCCCCAGCAAGGTTGAAACGATTGCATACTTTTAGGAAAAAACTGATGTGAAGTACAACTTCTAAGATAGGAGTTAAGAGTGCTTACTGATGCCACTGGAACTAACAATTGAGGCACTTCATATGAAACTGTTAGCTGAAAAAAGGAGACAGCACAAGTCAATTTTCAGCAGCCAAAGACCAAAAGGATCTAGAAATTTCTGTCACCACATTCTCAATTTTATGTGGTTGCCTACAAAAATCTAGGAGACAAAAAGTTGCAAAACTTTTTCTGCCCCTTTCTGCATATGAATCTTCCAAAAATATCGTGCAAGTATTTGTTCTAGAAATTAATGTTTTTTAAAGATAAGTTAAGGTCTAAAGGAAAAGGACAAGGATGTTATGTTTAAGTAAAATGCTCACTTCTATGACGCAAGACGATGGGCCTTTGGGGAAAAATCGCACAGCTCCCCTGCATTTTGAATAAGGAATCATCATAAAACTGATGACTATTTTGAATATACTGAGAATGAATAATCTTTTGTTCATAGTATTGATCAGAAAACACTATGCTGCCTCACTCAGATTTCTGACCAGAAATATTCTGCCACCTTTACAGTAGCAACCTTACATGGTTTTATCTATGGTTTATTGGTCTGATAGAAGCAAACAAATCTTTATTACTTTGAGTATAACGATACATTTCCTAGTTACATGGTTTGTTTATTTATCAACCAAAAGAAACTAGGATACATTCTGACTACCTGTTAGGAAGGCCCTCCAGAGATCTCCAATGGATCTTCTGGTTTGGGGTAGGCTGTAAAACAGAATAAAAATTATGAGTAGCAATACCATATTCTGCACGAAAGCTGAGGTTTACAATCGAAGGAACATAATCAGGGTAAGTGCTTACTGAAGGGGGATTCTACCTGCATATTTCGAGCAAGCCACGAAAACTCGATATCCTGCCCAAAAGCTTTGTACTTCAGCGACCATCTTGATAAGTCAGGCTTATCCTCCAAAATCTGGCAAGAGAATCTAACATCAAATTCCCTTAGAATGATATTCAGAAGGTGAGATGAGCTGTGCAGTGGATGTCTCAAACGATCAAGAACTAGAATGTAAACGCCCTAAATTGTAAATACATCTGATCTTACTCCAATTTTTGTTGGTGAATGATTTTTACATACTCAAAGTGTAGACAAAATCCGCTAATGAATACTCATTATTCATTAAGAGAAGCATGCAGTGAGAGACAGATGACGAGATAGACGATAAAGAGAAGTAACTCAGGACACAGGGCACCGGTACACTACCCAGCAATATGAGTAAAATACTTAATAACATCCTGGGAAGGTAATGTTTCCTCCATTCAATGTATGTCACTCTTTCCATTTTAGAAGTCCTCCAAATGTTTAACATCATTCCCCTAATAAATTCAGAATTTTAATTCACTTAATTTTAGACTTTGAATAATGTTTTCTCTAGCAGACTAATTTCTAACTATATTACTTTAGCACTTTTAAATCATTACTTTAACATTTTCTTCCACAATTACTAGTCCGCCAATGGTACTTAAATTCCACAAGGGGTCATATAAATAAAATGAGCAGAGAGTATTATTGTAATATATGCGAAACCAGCCAGAAAAGACTAGACTAAAAGCAAACATTCGTGCAGTCTTAGCGATTTAATTGCAGAGACAAGGTAATATAATTGATATCATTTTAATGGCTGTGGCTTTATAAGCAGCTCAAATGCCCCATAGATAAGATAACAGGGCATCGGCGTACCTTTACAGATGAAATAAAAGGCATCCACTGAGGAATGGCCTCACGGTCAGAATAGCACTTATAAGCAACTGAAACGGGCACATCTACTTCCATTTTGACTCTGCATTCATCAAAAAAGTCGAAGTTAACTAAAACTGAAAATTCTCACAATTGGATTGCAAATAGACCGAATAACACTGCACAACCACATAATTAGCAAGCAAATCACAAATCGAGCCAACAGCAATAAGTATTTGGATACGAAATAAGACGTTTAGTTACGTGCAATCTTGCCATTCCATGACAGGAGAAAGAGGTCTAATTCTGATGGGAGAAGGATTAGGGATCTTCCGGAAGGATCCAGAACTGTTGCAATCGAATGGGTATCTGCTGATGAAGGAGGAAGACGATGCACTAATTAACTTTCTTTTAACATTAAGAGAAACAATCAGCTGATTGTAATTGAGATTAAGTTTATGGGCGGCGGAAGCAGAAGTTGCAGCAGCGGACATGGACATGGACATGGTAGTTGAAGAAGCAGGTACGGCGGCGGTTGCAGACATTTGGCGGAGTGTTGAGGACGAAAAGATAGGAATTGCCATATGGCAGCAACGCCACTGGATTAATGTGATTTGGACCACCACGGATCCTGCACAGAGTCAATATCATTTTTCGTAATTATTTATTTCTATAACCAATCAGATATTGCTTCTTTAGAGGGGAAAAAATGTGACGCCTTTTTTTGATTTGGCAGTATTATGCATACCTTTTAACTTATGCCTTTCTTGTCACATATTTGAATCCAAAAAGGTTTGAAAATTTTGCTCCTTCGAGGAGTAAATTAATTTAATCCGTGAACGTTTGCGAAGTTGGAGCTCAAATGGTATATACTCACTCTATTAATTTTTAACTTCGCATGTATATTAAAAATAGATTATTATTTTTAGTTGTCACACATATCAAGAGAATATAATTTTTTTTCCTGTTATACCCATAATATTTATTATTTTTCTCAAATTCAATAAAATATGCATCAATTAATATGCGTATCATAATTTATTATTTCTTAAAGGGCGTGAAAAGTCAAAATGTATCAAGTAAAAATGAACAGAGGAAATAGTATATTGATTTTCGTCAAAAAGAATTCGTTGAATAACTATTTATATTAAATATTGTCAATTAATCTTGTTAAGTGGCTAAAGAGATCAAATTAATGTACCTTAGTACATATAAGTTTGATTTGATTTTCTCTATGCTATTTGATTTTTTTTAAGAAAAAAAAAACTCAATAGTCCCCACAGTAGCCATTAAGTTTAGTACACAAGGAACAAAAATTCCATATGGAGAGTCGAATATGTGAAGTTTTCCACGAAAGATAAAGTGACATGGTACTGATGCATGCAGTGTGTGACTTAACTCATTTGATTTCATATACTATGCATTAGGACGTTATTTCTTTAATATTTTTGATAAAATTCCTGACAAAGGTTTGATACAAAATTTGAACTAATCAAATTTTCAGTTTGAACTTTATTAATATTTATGTAAAACTCAGTATCTATAACTTCCTAAGTAGGGACCGGCGGGGTTAGTTTTAAACAAATTGGAAAAAGGATACAATAAAACATATAGAGTGGGAGGGGGTATATGTCAAAATGCAAATTAAGAGGAAATGACTGTGTATTGTTATAAAATCAGTAGGAGTATCGCCCAAGCAAAAGAATTTTCGAAATATTCCGAATTTGCCCCTTAAAACACTTATAAATACCCATATCACACTCTTCTCGTCTGCTCCTACTATCCTTCTTTCTCTCTCTCCCTCCCTCTTCTGTACGTTTTTCCTTTCAGAGCAAGTTTTATCCCAAAATGCCTCTGGAAATCTCTGTGATTGACATGAAAGAGGAAGACAAAAAAAGGAAGAACAAGGAGTACCATGACGTTGAGTGGGACTACGATCCTTACACTGTCTACGTCGGTGAGCACAGAATCCTCACTCTCTTCTCTGATTGCTACCAAACCACCGCCAAATGGTTCCAGGACCTCCAGAAATCCACTGCTAACAACAAGCTCGGTTGCCTTCTCGTCGGAGTCTGCGCCGACCGCGAACCGGATCTCATGCACTGGGACATCGACACTCGTCGTTATCCGAATCCCGAGAAAACTCCTTACCACCTCCTTCAGCTTTGCATCGGTTCTCACTGCTTCCTTTACCGCCTCCCGCACCCTCGATACGAGCATATCCCTAAGGCTCTTATAGCTTTCTTCGCTAACCCTAGGGTTATTGCTGTTGGAATGAACATAAGCGCTGTTACGAAGAGGCTTGAGGATGATCATGGCATCAAGTTTGCTAACCCTGTGGACCTCAATGTTTTAGCTGTGAAAAGTATGAAGAGGGATGATTTGGATCTAGGCCGTTATGACCTAGATCGTCTAGCTAAGACCGTTCTCGGAAAACACTGGGACGTGATCAGGCCTGAGGAAAGGGTTCAATGGTTCTCCCGCTGGAGAAGTCACTGGTGGAATGAAATGCTTGATCTGAAGAAGGTGGAATACGCTACTGTGGATCCCTATCTGTGTTTCATGATTGGTTCTGAACTTTTGGATGTGTTGGATGATAAGTGGTATCCGAAGGAGTTTAAGAAGTACCTGCTGAAGAATAAGAAACAGAAGAAGAGAGGTAAGACGACGAAGAAATTCTGATTGCATTGCAGAGATATGTGACTGTATTTCCTGGAGGTTATCTTAGAACTTGCTGCTACCTACTTACTACTATAGTTACTGCTTACTTAATTTGCTATGTCTGTCTATTTCTGTTCTTCGTATAGACTCACAAAATCTGAGTAGTCGTTTTCTAGTGCTAAGAAATACTCGGTGTACGTAGTAGTGTTATTTTCTGTTGTTTCTGCTGTTCGACTTTGTCTGTGTGTTTCTTTTGCTTTTTCTCTTAATAATAAGATTTGATTTGATTAGTAGTAATTCGCTTTGTTAATTTCACTTTGGTTGGATTCCTGCATGTAGTCGACTCAGTATGAAATCGATCATGAGTTGATTAGTGCTATTAAGTATGGTGGTTTTGGTGAAATTAATTAACCTTTAAATCGTAGCATGTCATATTGATTAACTCGCTGCAATAAATGTTACGGTGTAAAGGTTAAATTCAAGAGCTACTATAAATCATATGATACTCCGAATTCGGATGCAATAAATGTTGAAGTTAATAATTCGCTGCAGCTATTGATATGATTAATGATGTTAAATTAAATAAAAAAACGATATAATTAAAAAATAATCACAGGCTTTCGCTGCCTTTGTTTTCCTTAACCTAGCTTCTGTTTAAATATGCCATATTACGTGTTTTTACGAAAAAGTTACCCTACACATTAATTCATTCCATAGAGAATGAAAGTGGGAAGAAGAGGTTGATGTCCGCTATTGTTAGAGTGGGAGAGTGTGGAATTTGTTATTTAACGTGAACGTAGTGGCGCGTGAGCTGGGAGCATTTTTTAGAGTGGTACGTGAGAGGATTGCAGGACGTGAGAGTGGTTCCATATGGTTCAGTTTGTTACAATTCTTTACTGGCAGAGATGCAGATGAGATAATAAGGGGGATTCACCCTAAATAACATTAATTAGCTGGTAAATAGGGAGTGGACTGCGTGTTCGGTCTTCTTTTTTATTTGACCGTTTTGGGCGTAGCAAATAATCCGAACTAGCGGCATTTGCAGAAATTTATCAATTTTTAAATTTTATATCCATTAATTCGGTGGTTACATTTGTATGGTAAAAGAACAATGTTATAAATAAATTCTATTTAAGATGAATGTCTATATTTTAAAGAAATATTAGGGATTTTATTTGGTGGCTAAGTCACTCTTTCTCTATAAATAGAAGGTCATATTCTATTGTAATTCATCTCAAATCAATAAGAATTCTCACTCTATACTTTTCTCTGCAATACTCTTCTTTTTCTTTTATTGTTTCATAGCACGTTATCTCTAATCAATTGAGTATAAGTTTTGGGATTGAGCATGATTGTCAATTATTTCATGAACTTCCTTCATGATTAAATTATGGATTTAAGGTAAGTATTTTACTTTATTTTTCTCTTTAAAAATTTTTAAATTCTATAATTTGATTTTAAATGCAAGCAAAGACAATAAATTTTGATTATAACTCTTATAGAGTTTGCAGGAAATAATCACCACCCGAAGTGGTAAAATTTCTATGTCTTGTCATGATCAAATTAATGTATGATTGTGGGCAAAGAAGTGAAAACTCGTCCCATTGAATTTGCTTCATTCTTATACACCTTAAGAGAATGTGATAGCAATATGTAATAAGTCTAAAAGAAGACAAAATTATTACTGTGAAGGATCAATAGATGTGGACGTGACAATAGATGAAATTATAATCGTCATCATTGTGATATGAGAATAATAAGAATTCTCAAAACAAATCTTTCACTCTGTGAAAGTAATATTTGTCATCGATTTAACATGAGATTTTGTAAAGCACATATAGGTGATTATAATCCATTCGTGATGTGAATGTGACAACATCTGATTCAAGAATACATATTCTTTCTTCGAACAATATGAACGTGCTAGTGGTAGTGGATATACAACACTCACATCTAGAAAGAGGTTTGAGATAATATAAGAAAATAATGTCATTATTATGGCATGAATGGTCATTGGTCACATACCTATTGTACGCCAAAATATTTTGGTAATGTGATTACTAAAGGATAACGGTAATGCAAGAAACAAATCTTGCATATAATTTTGGCAATGGCCATAATTGTGATGACCCAAGGGGTCATTTTATGAACTAAGACTCCGTTCTAGGCTTGAATTGACGAAAGTTAGAAATTTGGTGATTTTGGTCGACAGTGGAAAATAAGGTATCGGGGTCGGAAAAGAATTTTGGAAGTTGGAGTAGGTTCGTAGTGTCATTTGAGATATGTGTGCAAAATTTGCGGTCATTCAGACGTGGTTTGGTAGGTCTCGACGTCGTTAGCGAATTTTGGAAGTTTAGAAGTTCTTAGGCTTGAATCTGAGGTTGATTTGGTATTTTGGTGTTGTCTTGAGTGTTCTGGAGGTTCGACTAAGTTCTAGTAGTGATATATGACTTGTTTGAATTATTGGTTGAGGTCTCAAGGGTCTCGATTGAGTTTCGGGTAGGTTTGGGTTGTGTTGTGCTCGTTTTTCTTATGTTTCGACATCGTTTTTTCAAGCATAAATGATATCATATTGAACAAATAAGCTTTGGTTTCTATTTTGATTGAAGTATTAGACCCGTATCGTCATTACGAAATTGTAGCAAAAAAATCATCGAATTAGGACATCGTATGAGGATTTTATGGTCATTTTACTAGGTTGTCAGAATTTTCAGATTAATTACGAAATTGCTATTGACGGCGTATTTAAAAATCTGCATTATTTGCAAATATTAAAACCTACATATCTCTTTCATTATAAGGTCAAATTGAGTGATTCAAAAGTCTAACTTGACTAGAATTTTACAAGGAATCCATTGGAGGCATAAAAGGCGAGTTTCGGGATTGTTTGACACGAGAAACGAGGCACAATAGCTGACAAAAAAAATATAAAATAAGGGTTTGTTCATTCGGTCATATTTTGAGTTGTGGAGCTCTGATTTGAGCGATTTTGGAGGCGATTTTCACCATAGAGATTCGGGTAAGTATTCTTTACTCGTTTTTTGGTTATGTTTCATGAATCCATCTTCGTTTTTTGGGATTTGATTGATGATTTTAAAGTGAAATTAAGAGAATTAGGGCTTGAGTTTTGGAGAGTTTTAGGTAGGGATTTGAGGGACCAAACGGAGTTCGATTTTGATGAATTTTATATGGTTAGACTCGGGAGAGGACGAGGGTTATGATTCTGCCATTTTTGATTGATTTTGAGATGTGGGCCCAGGGGTCGAATTTTGGTCAATTTCAGATTTTTGGCATATTTTGTAATTTTTATTGTGGAATTCGATTCATTAGCCTATGTTGATGGTATTAATCTGATTATGATTAGATTCGAACGGGTTAGAGCAAGACTCCAAATGAAAAGTTGTAATTGAGCAGTGAGTGGTCTGCGAATTTGAGTAAGTGCTTGGTGTAACCTTGACTTGAGGGAATAGGAATCCCCAACTTAATTGTTATGTGAAATTGCATGTGTGTGGTGTATAGGTGAGGTGACGAGTATCTATGCACCATCAAATGGTCTGCTTAACATAATCACTTCCCCGTTTCCAATTTAATTGATTCATGTCTTAATTGTTTTATGTTCGTTATGGTTTCTATGACTACGTGGCTTGTTAGTTTGTTGTTAAGTCTTGTTGCAATTATTTTGGAAATTATTGGTTATTTCCTTGGTTTTCTTGTGGTACATGAAAGTTGAGATGTTGGACATTGCTTTACGAAATATATATATATATAGGTTTCATTTTTGATAGTATTGAGGAAGTTGTGAGAAATGCAGTTTACTGTTTTATGATTGTTGAGGTTTACATGGCTATTTGGTTTCATTAGATTATTGCCAAGTATTGTTGCAAGTGTGATAAAAGTGTTGGTTGTTCCCTTAATTTTGTTATGGTACCTACGGATTGAGCTGGATGACAACGTTATGATATTTACATATATTTTGGTTGGGTTCATTATGAAATAATATTGGATACAGCTTGTGAGCTATACTGTGTTTTGTTTACAATTGTTGAGATGAAAGTGTTGTGAAAGGCTTGGCCTGAATTGTGAAAGTTTTTAATAAATAAATAAATTGATAGTGATAAGGGGTGGATAACAAGATAGTGATAAGGGTGGACGGGTGGATAACAAGATAGTGATAAGGGTGAACTGGTGAGATAAAAGATAGTGATAAGGGTAGATAGGTATAGTAAAAGATAGTGATAAGGGTGGACAGGTGGAATCGGGTTGCACGCCGCAACTAGAAAGTGATAAGGGAGGATATTTATGTTTTACTGATTTTAAACACAAAGTTTTGGAAAAATTACTGTTTTACTCTATTGTTTCTCATAGTATGCACATACGGTTATTTTAAATTGAGGTTTAGAAATTTGGAAATTTGTGTGAGATCTTGGTTACAACTGAGGCTTGGAATAGGTGACTGAGTTATTTTATTATTGTTGAAGTTATCTTTATTGTTTGTGTAGAATTGTTTTTCTTGCTTTATTATATATATTATTACAGGTTAAGTTATAATCGCCCCACCTTAGCCTCGTCATCACCTCGTCGAGGTTAGGCTCGGAACTTACTCAGTACATGGGGTCGGTTGTACTGATACTACACTATGCACTCTATTGTGCAGATTCAAGTACTGGCCAGCGTTAGAGATTTAGTAGCGGTCATTCTTCGTTCGGAGACACGAGGTAAATCTGTCGGCGTTCGCAGATCCCTGTAGTCTTCTCTTAGTTCATAGAGACTGTTTTACATTTTCTCAAAACAACTATATTATTCTTTCGGCTCATTATTTGTAGTAATCTTAGAAATTCGTGAATTGTGACACCAGACCCTTGGGTTGACTTATAGTTATATAATTAGTTTGTGGCTCGGTTTATTTATTAGTTTATTATTTTATTTGTGTAGTTAAATCGTTGGAAATCATTAGATTTAATTTACTTTAAATTTGCCTTATTGTGTTTAAGTAAATAATCAAAGGAAAATAGCTAATCAAATTCTAACATTGGATTGCCTAGCAAGTGTGATGTTAGGCGTCATCACGATCCCTAAGGTTGAGAATTTGGGGTGTGACAACAATTTATAACTTTTTTCTTTAAAAGTGATATTCACCATGTGGATGTTGATGAATATGTGGTAGTACAAAATTAATTGAGAGCTCTCGAAGATCCAATTATTACTATTTTGGAGGATTACAATTGATTATCATGTCAATTTATTGTGTTGTAGTAAGTCTCAAAGAAACTTATTGAGTTTCAAAGTATTCGCGAAAGCGGTTGGTTATATTGCGACTATAAATAAAGGAAAAATTTAATATCTTCTATTACTATAACTTGTAGCGGGGTAATATGCATATTAAAATTACCCGCTTTATTCTCCAGTTTGTACTACACAAATAAAAGAATACCACAATAAAGTGGATGTTTATTGATATAAAAACCCATATCATAATAAACTTGGAGTTTATTGATAATTGCACATGTCATGGTGTAAACCTGAACTTTATCAATACTGATAATTTATCCAGTTGGCATAATTGATTTTAGCCATGTTAATTTAAGTATGATGTGCAAAAATAAAAGAGAATTCACATAGGTAAATATTAAAGAACTAGAAAGTTCTTTATGATTCTCTTATGTTGCTTGTTCTTGTTAATTAATATACCAACTAAAATTGGGATTGAATCCCTTGAATTCTGAAATTTATCAAAGGTGAATATGAGCTCACTCACCTGCCATGTATACCACATAAGATGCATCTATGAGATGGTTACATGTGCGATTATTATTAACCTGCAACCTGAAATTTGCGAGGTAACTTGCTTAATAATTTAATTTAGAGTATAATTTCTATATTTCTTATTCAAGATAATTTATCTTGATAAGTTGGTTTATATCACAGTTGGTTTAGCAAAATGATCTATTGAGTGCCTTCACTTAATAGCTAAACTATTGCTTATGAGAACAAAGCTATTTGTATCAGTTTGATATACGTTATATACGAAAGTATATTACATTCTCTCCTCACAACTGGTTCAGGGTCATGAACCAAATAATTCCATCTTATTATTATGTATGTGCGGTGTATACTTTGATTAACACCATAATGCACAAAGATCGGTTCCCAAAGTTGAGGAAGCAAATTAGTTTTTCTAATATGAGGGGGAGAGATGATAAACATTTGAGAAAAGGTTACGTAGAATGAATTATCAATTCTCCATAAGCATGATAATGTGATAGCGAGGTTCAAGGTGCAACATATCAATTGGAAGTTAATATGGATGATTTATTCATCAAATCTCTGCTGACGTCAACCTTCAAGAAGCTAGTGCACAAGATTGGGATGTGAAGACTTAAAGATGTGAATTGATACTCTCATCAGGGGGGAGTTAATACGCGTTGGACTCTTTTTTCCTTACAAAGTTTTGTCCCACTGGTTTTCCTTGCAAGGTTTTTAACGAGGCAACCAAAAAGCGTAACATTGGGTTTTATTTTAGTTAAGATTTTAACGAGGCACATTATTTGTTGAATAGACATTCAAGAGGGAGTTTTATAAATAGAATTCTATTTAAGGTGAATGTCTATATTTTAGAGAAATCTTAGGGATTTTACTTTGTGGCTAAGTTAGTCTTTCCCTATAAATAGAAGGGTCATATTCCATTGTGATTCATCCCAAATCAATAAAAATTCTCCCTCTATACTTTTCTTTGCAATATTGTTCTTCTTCTTTTATTGTTTCATTACCATCAAATTATTTGTAAAGACGAAAGTTAATCCACTAAATTATTGAAAGGCTGGTCTTTGTCGTACGATATACCAACTATACGTCTATACCATGCCAAAACTATTTTTTTGCGTAGGTTTAGCCGTTTAGGAACTGTAAGCCTTTCAGCTCTAAAATTGGGAGTAGAGGCCTAACAACCACAATTATAGCCCGAACATGTTGAATCCTCTCACCCAAGAATTCAACATGCTTCTCCAAAGCTTATACGTTTGTCAAATATGGGTAGTATAAAGAGTGTTTCTTCATAGTTCAAATACATTGCAATCCATTAACTATGTAGTGGAACCAGTTCTTTCAATTAAATCGAAAAACTTTGTTCTATCCTGGATTAATGGGTAGGACTTGTGTAACAAACCCGATTTACACCCAACCAACCGATTATATTAACTTAACAATAATTGTGATTGTTGTTTGCACAAAAACTAGCTGAAGCTTTTTGTAAAATCAATCATAAATGAAATAGAGGATAAATTTCAACCAAATATAATTAACTCTAGATCGGACTATATTGAATATAAATGTCGGGAGGTACAGGCTTATTGATCTTCGCTGATAATTACAAAATTGACTTAGTGTGAATAATAGGCTTACATTTTAGAGTATCTCCCTTACCCGTATGTGGGTGGAAAGCGATATCTCGTTGAGAATGTCAGCTTCGTTGTCATTCAGCTGGATTTCGAAGATTTACTCCACATCTATGCATATGAGCCAGAGAAGAGCTTCTGTTGAGAGTATTTTCTTGATAGTTGTATAGCTAGTCAGAGAAGTTCGAGAGAGACTTCCTCCCTTCCCCAGCCTCCTATTTATATTCACATATCCCTTCTTATCCCATGGTTTCTAGCCGAAGGGCCATCCCACGGTCTCCTCTCTATCAGACCGTAGTTCATAACGGTTATTTAATAGCACAAACCCGTTGTCGGTTTGTCCTCAGGTACGACCAATTGCCGATGGGGTTATGCTCGACAAATTATGGCCACGACTTGGTTGGCCTTTCGCTACTTCCTTTAGTGTCGGCTTCGTGGACAAATTTTGACCCATACAATTACAACGTATATGCTAACGATAGTAAGGATAGAGCAACATAAATCTAAGAAGAAAGGGGATGAGAATTAGAGTGATACAAAACTGAAGATGAGGAATATAGAAGAACAGAGATGAGAACACAGAGCTAAGACTTGATAATTTGAGCATAAAATGTACTACGCTTTCTACCATATTTATAACTAATTCTCTCACGTTGCACTTCACGCAATGAGCACTTGCCTACGCTCAAAATGGGTCCCAGCATAATTTTCCAAATCTCCAAATATGTCTTTCACCAAGTCACTTATTGAGTTCACAACAACTTGTGCATTGAAAGAAGAGTTATAATAGCCAAACAATATGGTAGTAGCAATGATGTGTTAACGACGATACAGGACTAGAATCTTGCCAGATCAATACCGGGGCATTTGCACCTATACCCGCTTTTTGGGTCACGCTTTAACTTATACGCGTTTTGTAAAAAAATTACAAGCGTACCCATTTTTCGCATAAACTTCAGGCATACGGGCCTGAAGTAGCAAAGGAAATTACACAAACTTCAGCATTCTAGAAGACGGGCATGAAGTTGTTTGTAATTGCTGAACTTAAGCATTCTACAAGCTGAAGTTTTGTTCTCTATTTACTGTACTTAAGCATGTTTTAGCTGAAGTATTGTCCTAGATTCAATAGTTTTGTCGTAAAGCTTTATCAAAAACTTCTGCAGAAGATGTTGAAGTTATTTAGTTCATTTGTAAAAACTTTAGCACTAAATAAGTTGAAGTTTTGTCCTGGATTCATTAGTTTTGTCGTAAAACTTTTCAAAAACTTCAACAGAAGTTGCTGATGTTATTTAGTTCATTTGTAAAATTTTCAGCACTAAATAAGCTAAAGTTTTGTCTTGGATTCATTTGTTTTGTCCTTTTTCAAAAATTTCAGCAGAAGATGCTGAAGTTATTTAGTTCTTTTGTAAAAACTTCAGCACTAAATAAGCTGAAATTTAGTTTTGTCATAAAGCTTTTTCAAAAACTTCAGCAGAAGATGCTGAAGTTATTTAGTTCATTTGTAAAAACTTCAGCATCAAAATAAGCTGAAGTTTTGCACAGTAGCGGGAAGAAAGAGCGCCTGAAGTTGTAAAATTTAAAATATAAGTTGAATAATTTTAAAAATATAGGTACAAGTTAAATGAGAGCGACCAAATAGGACTCCCGTCCAATTTTTATATCAATACCGCATAGTACAACTCAATAATTTAATTTTGCCATGAATCGTATTCGCCAGGAAAACAACCGAATTAAAAGGTGTCGCATCCGAACTCAAATCAGTAATAGTGTTTGTTAGCCACGTCTGATTCGGGTACGGACTGCGAGATGTCAAATTAATTGCACGTTTTAGTGATTGTATGCATTACTAACTTTTTGGTTCTATTATTTTGCACTATATAAAGATGGCTTCGTTCCAAAAAATTTACAGACAAGTAAACATCCTCATCCAAGTCAAGCAGAGAAAATATTGATTGGTCAGTATTCTTCTCCAAAGGACAAGAATGCTAGTGATAAAGGCACCTCTAATCACAGTAACTACTCTACTGATTCTTTCAGTGATAACGCACAAATCGAATTCTACCCAATAAGCCTCACGTTCTAACTGAACAAGATGACGATTTCCATCAACTAAAATATCCCGATACAGTGTAAGTTGTATAGGTCAAAATCTGTCCATGAGGCCCACGCCAAAGGACGCAGTAAGGGGTCGATTAAATTGTGATCACGCTTGTAGAGTACGACTCCATCAACTTTTTCGGTCATACCTGAGACCGAGTCAACGATGGGTTTGCACGGCTAAACGCCTATCGTGAAGTACAGGGGAAAGGACATAATCATCGGATGACCCGCAGGTTAAAGACCACTGGATAAACAGAAATCGGGGGATATAAAAAAGGGGATCCCTAACAAAAAAGGGGATCCAAGAGAGGAGACCCAAGGGCCTCCCCATCTGGTTCAACAACAGTCAATCCAACGCCTTCAAAGAGACATTCTTCCTTCCTACGTATTCATGAGTATGAAATAATGCATCAAAGATGTAAGCGTATCATTCATGTTATACACCTTTTGTAATTAACGGAAGGGTTACATAAACTTGATTCTACTTGATGTTCATGTTCAATATTGTTCAATTTAGAGTTGATTATGTTTGGTTAGGATTTTCCCTCTATTTCTTCCTTAATTGGTTTAGCAAAAAGTCTGGTATGTTTTTTGTGCAAACAATTTGGCTCCGTCCGTGGGGATTTCCTAATCAAAATAATCAAAATTTTAGTTCCCTCTATATCTCAAAACTGACCAAAAATATATATATAAAAAGCAAGAGCTAAAAACAATCGATCTAATCTAAGTCAGGTCTTCGCATGGTAGTAAAGGGAGCTCGTCACATGCATGGTGTAAGCAGAATCACGGCCGCCGTGCACTTAGCACGACCGTGATCCCGTTTGACATGTGCATTTCACATGACGGCCTTCTCTTCCGCCTCTGGGCAAGAGACAATAGCCCACCGCATGACCCCTTAAGACAGCGAACCTCCATATCCGCATTTACTAGGCAATTTGTGAACAGAGTATGACACGCTTCCCTTATTCGTGCATATCTGACGGATCCGTACTGGGACTCGGCCTCAATATCCTAACAAGCAAATATGTGTCAAATATTCCGACCCGCGAGAAGCTGGGACGCAACCACGACAAGGCCAAGAACGGACCCCAGATCTGAAACCATCGTTGAGACAAGAAGCGAAGCAAGCGGCCACGCAACGCAACCCTTACTTCCTCCGACTCGCGGAGCCAAGGTAACGAAACTTCATCATGTTTTGACTTGTCACATTTTTCTGTCAGTACGAAATAGAGACGTGAACTCTTTCGAAGCAGCATCAAGAGGCGCCCAATATTCTCCAATAGAAACAAAGTAAAGGGACTGCGACTCGCCCAAGAGGCGCCCAGTATTCTCCAATAGAAACAAAGTAAAAGGACTGGGACTCGCCCAAGAGGCGCCCAGTATTCTCCAATAGAAACAAAGTTTAGCGGACTGGGACACGCCCAAGAAGCGCACCCAGTATTCTTCAATAGAAACAAAGCTCAGTGGACTGGGACCTGCCCATGAGGCGCTCAATATTCTCCAATAAAAGCAAAGCCAAGTGAACTAAGGTTCGCCCACGGAACGCAATACTCACCAATGGAAGTAAAATCTAACGAGCGTGACTCGCCGCGGTAAATGCGTAAATAACACGACGACGAGTGATGTCCTACCAAAAGATGATGCAGTGGGTTATCATTTCGACCTCGTTCGAAATAACACCCTTACGGCCATCGGCCGCCACCAAATCAAAAAAAAAACTCGATCTCGCTCAACATTGCAGCGGGTTATCATTTCGTCTTCGCTCGGCTTGTACTAGTCGAGCGAGGTGGGACCCACCTTATGATTACCCGTCGTCGCCCAATAAGAACTGTCGAATCCCGATATTGTTCGAACGCACAGGGAACCAACTTTATCCAAGATAAAAGAAGTCGCCTCGAAGTTCGAGCTGGTTATTCATCGTTCCGCCTATCGTCTACTCCAGCCAGACCAATGAAGGGACTAGGTAGGCGAAGAACTTCTCAAATATACATGTTTGTAAAACTCTCCAATGAAAAGAGTAAACAAAGCAATGTGAAACATCTCTTCACACAACTCTAAATCGCTCCACTCCACGTACATTCGACCTCGCTCGAATCATTTATATTCGACCTCGCTCAAATCATTTACATTCGACATCGCTCGAATCATGTATATTCGACCTCGCTCGAATCATGTATATTCGACCTCGCTCGAATCATGTATATTCGAACTCGCTTGAATCATGTATATTCGACCTCACTCGAATCATGTATATTCGACCTCGCTCGTATCATGTATATTCGACCTCGCTCGAATCATTTATATTCAACCTCGCTCGAATCATGTATATTCGACCTCGCTCGAATCGTTAATATTCGACCTCGCTCGAATCATGTATATTCGACTTCGCTCGAATCATTTACATTCGACCTCACTCGAATAATTTGCATTCGACCTCACTCAAATAACGCGGTCAACCTCGCTCGAATCGCTCACACTCGACGCCACTCAAGCGACCAGCCAAGGATTGGCCCCAAGCGAGCCTATTAGCAGCCTACCAAGAACGACGACCAAATAAGACAGCACAAGTCAGAAATCGACCTCAACCGAAGTCATAAGTCCAAAGTGACCACAGTCGGGCTCAAGGTCCCGTCAAATGAAGTCCAAAAATCCACACAAGTATGCAAAAAAGCGTATCAAAATAAAAAACCAAGAAGATATACACAAGGCTGAGCAATCGTTCCATTCACAGACGCAGCAACTACATCTTACAAAAGGCCAAAACATGCCCAAGAAAAGAAAGCGAAAACAAATAAGAACATACAAAAACGAAAGCTAAGCATAAAAGTTGTGACGACACTCTAACTCAGCCTCATCTTCATCGGCGTCACCACCGAGATCATCATCAGGAAGTCCGTCATTAGCATCAGCACTCTCGCCAGCCTCCGGCGACGCGGGATCATAGCCATAGTTGACGCGAGCCTCACGTGCCCTCGCCCGAGCACCCTCAAAGGCGGCCTCAGAAACACTTCCCGCCTCCCACAAACTCTTGTATATGTCCCGCTGGGCCTCAGCATAAACCCACAGCTCGTGAAAGTGGCGAGGAGCGGATGCAGAGGCAGACTCAACCTGAGCCAATGACCGCGCCTTCTCAGCTTCAAGGGCCACGGCCTGGTCTTCCAAACGCGAAGCTTCCTGATCAATCTCACTGATGCGCTCCTCAATCCTGGCCTCCCTTAATGTGGTCGTCTCCCTCTCAGACTCCTACTCGTACCTGAGGACACGGATGGTGTCGTCTAGCACCGCTGCTCTTGCTAAAGCCGATTCTCGAGCACACTCGGCATGTTCCAACATGACCACTTTACCTTCCAATTCAACCAGCTTCCGCGCCCATTCCGCACTAAGAGCCTCCACCCTGACGCTCTGATCGAGCTCAGCTTGCAACGGTTGCACTTTGGCCTGAAGGTCTTCACACTCCGCGGCGACCCCATTTCCCACCTCAAGCTCCTTATTCTTGGCTTGAAGCAGCTCCTCCAACTCACTGCACCTGCGGATAGACCGCATCAAGTTCTCATCCCTTCTCTCCAGCTCCTCCCTAGTAGACTAGGTACTCGCACCCACTATAAGCTTCTCACGCAACTCACAGCATCTGTCACGATACCGCTGATACTTCTCGACTATTTTCTGAAAAATTTCGGCCCGCGTCTTAGCCCTGCGAGCACTTTCAACTTCCAGCATGCAGGTCTGCGAAAAAGGGAGAAAGGATTAGTAAAAGTAAATGGGCAACAAAAAAAGACACTAAAGGGACCTACCTTTAAGCCCATCACGGCTATACCACGCGACAGCTGAGGAGCACTAATCGGCGGAAGAGCTCCACTCTTAGCAGCAGAACAGAGAATATCAAATTGCGGCACTAACTTCATCGTGTCATGTAACAAATTAAGATCCGATGGTATCTCAGGGATACGGGAAGTCCCCTCAGCCATCACCATGGTCCTGGTAAATCCCTTCTCGAGCATCCTCACGTCCTCAGGATCAAGGTCGGACTCGGTCTCGTAGTCCTCGACCACAACTCTTTTTCCTCTCTCTTCAATCGAAGGAGGAGCACGGTTTTGCCGAGATGATGAGGGTCTGATGTGGATGGTCACAGTTGCTTCGGGATCCCGCGCCTCCGACACGCTAACCTCCCGAGCGTCCACCACGGGCCTCTCCACCGCTTCTTGGTCGGCCCTATCCCCAACCTCGGAAATCATCAAAGCGGGGTCGCCCCTCAAACACGTCTTAGCTGTCGGGGACTCATCCAATATTATCCTCCTCTTTTTTTACGGAGTCTATCCGACAAGGGAAGATTCGCCCGACACACTAACTACTGGAACCAGAGTCTCCGATCAGGGAGCAACCTCCTAACGTATAGCTTCAGTCGAGTTCCCCGCGTCTTCGTTCGTAGAAGTTACCAACGCGGGCCGGACAGAAGTCGTCGGCTGACAGAACGCTATCGGGGGAGCCCTTGCCCTTCTTGGCCCTCTCCGACCTGCCAAAACAAAGTGAAACTCTATGTAAGTATAAAGAAGGATGCAAAGTAGGAGTACAGTTACGGCTGAGACAAAGCGACTTACTGATTGTGGGTCTGCGCCCAAACCTCTCGTGAAAGCGCGCCCATTAGTGAATCCCTATGGTGTGAGGCAGAACTGAAGCCACTCATTCGCGAATGTCATCGACTAGCGGGGGAGGCGACCTCTCAGCTGCAGCAGAAATAACATTAGCAAGCGATCAACGACCATCTAGAGAGATCACCAGATATGAATAATTAATCAACAAAAAGTTAGGCGAAAGAATACTCACGGGAAAAATTCCACGTCTCAGGGAACCCGGCGGGGTCAGACACCAGATGTTCCGTACGAACGTAGAAGAAACTCTCCCAAAAATGACGATTGGTTCTATCGTCCATTCTGATCACCAGGATCTTCGTACCCCTATGGCGGAGGTGCAACACAGTCCCTCTCTGTAAATGGGGAGCGAAGACATGCATCATGTGTCGGAGAGAAACGTCACGGTCGGCCAGCTCAGCATACTTGGTAAGCATTATAAAAAGTTTGTATATGTACGAGGTAAGTTGGGTCGGGCACACCTCGTAAATACGGAAGAAGTCCGCGGCCAACGAGGGAAGAGGGAGTGTATATCCAATGATGAAAGGGTATGCGGAGAAGGCGCAGTACCCTGGGCGATGTAAGTGAACTATATAACCTCCCGCTGGGATAAGTTCAACGTGTTCAGGGATCCTCCACTTAATTTTAAAGGAAACAAGTGTCGTCATATCCATCGCTGATAGCGTCGGCGCAGGGTCATCCTCGGCAGCATGGTGAAAGTCATTCTGAAGTTTCCACTGGCAGGGCACCATCTCCTCCACCGTCGAAAACATTCGTCTTCCACTAAAATCATCTCCTCATTAAGAGAGGGGGTAACATTCTCCGGCATCGGAGCATTGACAGTTGGGTTAAGGTTGAAGAAGAGCTAGCCATTGTAAATCAAAGCATAAGTCGGGAATGGGGGAGAAGGTTATGACAGTCACGAAAGTTGTTTGCACTCTTGGAGAGTATTAACAAGCGAGAGATAGCAGGTGATATCAAAGGATTCTGCTGAAAAACAATTTGGATAGTGCCATATCAAGACAAACGTCCCCTACTTATAGATACAGAAGCGTCGGTTTACAAAAATGAAGCGTTGCTTTTTTCAAAAAGCAACGGAAGGGGCACAAGAAACGATGTGACGTTTGTCATACGAACATGCGTCATAATGACACCTGACGAATTAATGTCACTTCAACTGACATACAGGTCTGACGGTTCCCTCGAAAAGTCACATATTCACCACACTGAGGTGTGCGCGCCCACACCCAAAATGGGCCTCGACGTAAAAAGCGACGAGGTCCGCTAGTCGTGCCCATCCGAAGACGACCAAATGTTCAGATTTCGACGTTCGCAACGGCAAGGTCCGCCCACCGTGCTCACCCACAGGCGACCCCAACGAGCGGAGGGACTAACTGTATAGGTCAAAATCTGTCCATGAGCCCACGCCAAAGGATGCAGTAAGGGGTCGATTAAACCGTGATCACGCTTGTAAAGTACGACTCCATCAACTATTTCGGTCATACTTGAGACCGAGTCAACGATGGTTTGCCCGGCTAAACGCCCGTCGTGAAGTACAGGGGAAAGGACATAACCATCGGAGGACCCGCAGGTTAAAGACCACTGGATAAACGGAAGCATGGGGATCCCTAACAAGAAAGGGGATTCAAGAGAGGAGACCCAAGGGCCTCCCCATCTGGTTCAACAACAGTCAATCCAACACCTTCAAAGAGACATTTCTCCTTCCTACGTATTCATGAGTATGAAATAATGCATCAAAGATGTAAGCTTATCATTCAAGCTACACACCTTTTGTAATTAACGGAAGGGTTAGATAAACTTGATTCTACTTGATGTTCATGTTCAATATTGTTCGATTTAGAGTTGATTGTGTTTGGTTAGGATTTTCCATCTATTTCTTCTTTAATTGGTTTAGCAAAAAGTCTTGGTATGTTTTTCGTGCAAACATAAGTATTATTGGGGACTACAATGCAAGTGGGCACATAGGCACGCTGAATCATGACGTCTTGTTCGAGATTTGGAAATGCTCACAACTCCTACCCAACAAGATTCAGAACAATAATGTCTCGACGAGATCGAGAATCATGCGAGGTTACAGTAAAGAGGATTAGAAAAGAGAGCAATCGAATGTTGTTAAGATGTGGTAGGTTCTACACTCTCAAGTTGGCTGAGGAACAAGCGGCATTGACTGATAGGAATTTGACATTAATTGATAGAAGAAATGACTTAACAAACGAAGATTATCTATCATATGACAATATTGATTGTGTCTACCCTACAGAGTAGTAAAATTCTTTTGACTTCGTAGTGTATAATATTTTAGACGATGATACAGAAAACATACAAACAACACAGAAACATCTAATCAATAATACAACATTTAATAGAGCACATTTCAAGTTTAGATGGTACCTCTGCTTTCCATCTTCATTTAATTATTTTTTTGAGATATAATCTCTCGTGATTAAATTCGGTAGACCTATCTTTAGGTATTTTTTTATTTGTTTTGATTCTTTTAATAGTGTTCAAAGAAAATTCATGTCCCATTTAGCTTCTTTTTTATGAAGTTTCATATTTTTTTTGTAAGGACGCAGTAAAAACGTCAATCGAGGGACTTTTCAACGACGAGTCTTTGTTAACCGTTGGCTCCTCGTGCCACCTAAAATAGTTGGGTCCTTTATCATACACCATACAACCACTAATTATCAATGGGTGAGTACAACCCCATATGCTATATCAATATTAATCGAGAAAAATTACTCACTTTTGAAAGTTTGCAATCCCAAAATCTTTGTTCAAGGTTGAAATTAGTCGTTGAAGTTCTCAATTTCCAGTAATCTCCACAGTGACAAATATGTCGTTCTACAAAATGCACTAAACTCAACTCTGTGAACCAACACCTAACTTCGTTCTTCCTTGCTTTTTTTCTTTACTTTGGTTCAGGATCTTATTTGTACTCCGATTTATTTCATCTCTTTGAGGTCGTCTTATACGTTTTTTAAACATTCGATTTTAGCATGTGATAGGCAAATTGACATAAAACTAGATAGTGAGGAATCAATAAGATTTTGATTCGCAAATTGACACAAGGTGACCAATGTTTGCGTTGATGACTCAATGGAGACCACATTCACATATATTCAATTAATTATTCATGGCGCGGCACTTGACGAGTTATCGCCAAAAGCATATTTCCATTTCCGATACCACTGTACATCCACTGATAGGCCTAATTTACGTCCTGATCAGATCACTTTATCCACAATATAGTACTCTAATACACCAAAGTAGTATATCGGAAATTTTATCAGAAGCAGATCCAGTATTTAAATTCTAGAGTTAAAACCCATTATATTTTTAAGCAAGGAGTTCATATATACTATTTCTTGCCACTTAAGTGAATTTTTACGCATAAATGTATACTTTGCGTGCAATGTACTGGGTTTTTACACATAACACTTTCAAGCTGCATCAGCCCGCGTCCAGAAACAGAGTATGAGGACCATAATGTTTTTTGGACTCACAAGTATATCATAATCTCCTTTTACTTTGAGTATAAAACCTCTATGGCTCCGGCGTTGTCATTCTACTTAGATGCCAGATTATTCAAAACCGGTACACCCCTGTCCGGTGCACCAACTGGCCAAGCTTTGTTTATTGGTTCCCAAGTGACTTGGGAAACTACCTAATCTAATGTTTTCAAGTAAACACTTTAACGAGAGGCTAAAACTGTCATGATAGATTTCTATAGCCTTGAATAGAATTTCTAACATGACTCAGATATCACAATTATGGTAAATAACTGACACAAAATGCTAACCCCAAACCGAGAAGCAAGCATGATACATATGGTGAGGTGACACAACTTAAAACTAGCAGGCGCCTCTATTGGCTTAGAAATAAGCATATAAGGATTTGAAATCTCCCTAACATGACTAAAAGTAGCAAAAACTAAAAGCTATAGCTGGTAGTGTTATCCCAATAAAAAGAAAGGTACAAATCAGAAAATTTTCAAAAGAGCATAGTGGTCGCGGTAGAGACCAGATGAAAGCAACCAGGAGGTGCCAAAAGTTTCAGGATAACCATGGTCTTGACTCTAAATAAACCTAATTCATAGAAATCTGACAAGCTTAAGTACACGGATAAATAGCTTCCGCCTGATGCGATTGGAGCTAATTGTAGGTAATAATCAACTAAAGTATATTCCAAGAGGAAGCCTTGTTAACAACATAGCATTGGCTGACATTCATCTTAACAGTCCACATAACACCTATAGCTTGAATATTCTATTTTAGATTGGGTTCAATTCAACCCCATCCAGGTGCAAATTACTATAACAAACCTGTGAAACTTCAAATCCTCCTAAATAGGCCTACATTTTCTTACAAACAAGGACTTAGAGACCCCCAGATACTTGCACTGCACCACATTTGCTAATACTACGACGAACATTCCCACACAAAGGAATATAAATTTGCGTTAATAACCAAAGATTTAAGAGCAATAAGCACAAATTTTTAAAATAACTCAACGATCCCACAGTTGCCACATGCATTAAAAAGAATAATACTCATTTAGGAGAAACTCTAAATTACCGGTTGACAAAAGAGATAAAATTGACAACATTAAAATAGAGCTAAACATAAGCCTCAATCGAACCAGCCTAGTTATAAAAGTGGGTGAGCTCAGTTTTCTATTTTAGATTGGGTTCGTTTACAATCCCATCCGAGTTTTAAATGCTATGAATAAAACTGTGAAATATCAAACTCCTAAACATGCATACATTTTCTAACACACAAGGCCTTGAGAGCACCTTACACCGCACCAAAGTCGCTAATATGTTGAACACTCCCTTATAAAGTAGAAAACTAAGGATATAAAATTGAGATAATAATCTAAAACTTTAAGAGCAATAAGCAAAAACTGTTAAATAACTCAACAATCCCAAGGTTGCCACATAATTTTAAAAGGAAAATCCATACTAAATTACCGTTCGACAAAAAGATAAAATTGAAGACAGCAGTAAAACAGCGCTAAACATAGCGATCAATCGGCACCGGCCTTGTTGTAAACATAAGTGAGCCCACACTTACCACAGTAGTGACGGTCAAAGTGGTTAGCCATGAAAGTTCCAGCACCACATTCAGCATTAGGACACTCCTTACGAAGCCTCTGGACTTTTCCAGAATCATCCACCTTGTAAAACTGAAGCACAGCGAGCTTAACCTTCTTCTTCTTGTGCTTAATCTTCTTAGGCTTAGTGTAAGTCTTCTTCTTCCTCTTCTTGGCACCACCACGGAGACGGAGCACGAGATGAAGAGTCGACTCCTTCTGAATGTTGTAATCGGCTAGGGTTCGGCCGTCCTCGAGCTGCTTTCCGGCAAAAATCAGACGCTGCTGGTCTGGGGGAATTCCTTCCTTGTCTTGGATCTTGGCTTTCACATTGTCGATTGTGTCGGAAGATTCAACCTCAAGAGTTATTGTTTTACCCGTTAGGGTTTTCACGAAGATCTGCATCTTCGCTTTGGAGGAGAGAACTCGATGAGCACTGCGGCGTTAGGGTTTCTTCTTTGTTGAGAATGGAATGATAACATGTGGCTCGGTGCCTCTTTATTAGGGTTTTACATACCCCTTCATTTCTCTTAATTCCGGCCGGGCCTTTCGAGATGAAAATGCTTTTGGGCTTTGGTGCTATTTCCTTGGGCTTCGGCCTCATTGTGCTCCAATGAGCTGTTCAAAAGACTTGGGGTGATTTGCATAAATAGGACATTTCGGTGTCACTCTTGCTTTTTTAACCCCGGTTACCCTATGAAAAGAATTTCAAGTTTAATAACTATTGTCATGTGCTTGGCCTAAGGGTAATACTTTTGATTTTTTACCAAAAAAAGTTTACCCATGGAGCAAGCGAGGGTCAAAAAATCAAGACCATTCATTTGGGTATAATTTTCTGAAAGACTTGTGAGTGGTATGAATTTTAGTTTGGAGTTGGAAAATAAAAGAAAAGAAAAGAATGATTATTAGCAATTTAGTGTTGAAGCACTTAAAAATAAGTTCCCTTTTTTTAATACTTTATCTTCATTACCTATAGTCTCGCAATTTTTACTTCATTTAAAATACGAGAAAATTACGCCCCTTATTACTTGACTCAATAGCCTATTAAAAAATGGTCCACATTTAAAGCCCCTACCCAGTATGGTCTAGGTTGTATAGAATGTGAAAATTACTTTTCACCCATTAGCCTAGGGCTGCTTATTGGGCGATTATTTACTGTTAACAGTTTGGCTTATCGGTTATCGGCTTTTAAATATATTAATCTGCTAGTCACCCGATAAGATATCGGGCGATTGGTATTGATTTATCTCTTATCGGACGATTTATCGGTCTAATTCAATTTATATTGCGTGCATTAATTGTTTGCTAACCGCCTAACATACAAATTTAGAATAGGATTATTCTGAATTTGTTAGCTACATCATTACCATCTAGCATGGAGATGTTAACATCTATGTCCACTGCCATGCATCTTAGAAGTTAAAAGGATAAGTTGAAAACCAACAAACAATAAATGCAAATTAATCCAGTAGGATTATTCAAGGAGATTACCACAGTCAAACCTCGATAACAGTCTTCATTCATAAAAAAATTATGCACTGTATCAATTTCTTCTTTAGGGCATACATATGTCTGTTAACGCCTATTTACAATTTTAAAAAGCAAATATGAGCTTGCTCTTCATACTAGTGCTTTTGATATTTAATATATATATATATATATATATATATATATATATATATATATATCCGCCCCCAAACCGATAAGTCATTAATGAAAAAAATTTAATTTGTTCCCCGTCCGTTAAACCGTTAATTCGATACCAATAAGCCATTAAGCTTCGATTTCGGTTCGGTTTTCGGTTTCGGTTCGGTTTTGAACACCCCTACGTTAGCCCACTCCTTTTATTTTTATTTTCTGTTCTCTGTTCTTGTTCTCCTCGTGTCCCAACTTTGCATCCCAAACTTTCTCCATCATTGTTATTCTACATCAACACTCTTCTAGATTCAAAGTCGATAATCAATATTTGGATTAAGAAGAAAACATAATACATAAAAGAATTAGTTTTTTCGAGTCATATGAAGATCACTTCCTTCAGTGGAATTGAAAGAACTGTGTTTGCACTAAAAAGGTTCGCTTGGTAGGTTGTTGGATCACCAAACAAGAAAGAAGGTGTCACACCTCCTTTTTCCCGAAGGGGTATGGGATAAAGGAGTTTTTCCAATTTAAGTGACATAATCGAATTGGGATTATTTATTTATTTTCAGAGTCACCACTTGGGATAATTTTATGGTGTCCCAAGTCACCAATTTATTTTAAATCCCAAATCGAGAAAATTTGACTCCGTTTAAAGTTTGCGAACCAGAAGACCGGGTAAGGAATTCTGTTAACCCGGGAGAAGGTGTTAGGAACTCCCGAATTCTGTGGTTCTAGCACGGTCGCTTAATGATTCATACTTGGCTTATTTAATTTAATTACTCATTTTAGGACATATGTGTATTTATCCTATTACCGCTTTTAATTACTTGATTACGGAATTTTGAAACGAACCACACGTACGTGTACTCGTTTATTTAATGCGCTAAAAAAATACGTCACGCATACGTGTACATAATTAATAGCCCTTAATATTAAAATTATTTGGTCAAAGTCACGCGAACGTGTACCTTGGACATTGGTTTAATTTGAAAATCGACGCTCAAATCATGTCATGCGTACGTGTACACAATTTGTCACGCTTAATTACTTAAGAAAAATTCCAAAGTCGCGCGAACGCGTACGTGAGTTTTATTTTAAAAATCGGCGCTTAAATCGTGTCACGTGTACGTGTACATAATTTGTCACGCTTAACTATTTAAGAAAAAATTCCAAAGCCCACAAACACGTACCTTGGTTTATTCTCGAAATCATAACAATGTCAGGCGAACGTGTACATAATCACGATAATAAATTAAGTCGCGTCTGAAGCAACTTTTACAAATATTAATTTTTTTTTAAATCGTACTCGTGTCACGCGAACGTGTACACAATTAATAACGCTTTATTATTGTTAAGATTGTTTGGGCAAGGTCGTGTGAACTCATACCATGTTTATTTTGGGTATTGTAACTATGTCACGCGTACGTGTACATAATGGTGATAATAGATTTTTTTTACTGGTGTACTAATTAGTTTCGCAACTTAAATAGCTTGCTGGAAGACAAATGTTGAAAGAAGCATTCGTTGAAAAGTTGTTAAAAAGAAAACAAAAGGGAAAGAAATTTGTTGAACAACAAATAAAGAATGATGAAAAGTGTTATGAAATTATTATTTGTGGATGTCCATTTATTACTCCGCTATGGATAATCTTCCTGGAGAAGATTATCTATTTAGTACTTCGTTGAAGTTTATCTACAAGCAGCTGATGCAAGCAGGTTGCAAGTAACTCAATGAAATGATTTGCAGCAGCTTCTTATTAAACAGGCATGTTGCAAGCAGCTCATGCAGACAGCTTAGAAGCAGCTGAAGAAAAGCCTCGCAGCTGCTTCCTTTCTTCTATAAATAGAAAAGTTTTCAGTTCATTATGTACATCAATTTGAAGATTGAATAATACATCAATCTCCCTCTCTATACTTGTCTTCAATTTATTTTCTTTAAAGTCGTTATTTTATAACATGTTATCAGCACGAGACTCTGCCTTTAGCACTTACTTTGAAAGATGTATTACTACAATTATCCTCGTCCAAAGGCATTGGTTCTCACTCAAAAGTCTATGGATATAAATCAGATCTAATCGCCATAATTAAGAATTCTACTCAAAAGGTTAGTACTTCCTTCATATCAGATATTCCTCTTTTTTGCTACTAACAATATGATTTTTGTTCATTGGTCCTAAGAAGCATAATTGGTTCACTTAGCAGTTCATGCCATAAATTTGTTCCCGAAGAAAAATATTATGAGAAGGGACCATGATTTATTATTTTCATCTCTATTGATGGCTAAGTATGGAAGTTTTCAAAAAATATATAGTCACTGGCGATGGCATATTTCCTAAGTCTTGTTATGACTTAATTTTATGGTTCACTTAAACTCTAGCAGAGTTTGCAAGAAATATACAACCACCAGAAGTGGTTGTGTTTCGTATATCTCATTGTAACTAAGTTTTGTTAACCACCAGAAGTAGTATATGCCTACGACTACCAGAAGTGATAATTTAGGCTTTCTATGGTTACAATTGAAGATAAGTTAGAGAAAAATTCTCTATATTACTTGCATGCATCGATTTGCTCCTGAAGTAGCATTATCTTAAAAGAGGTTCTAAGCCATCACACAATTTGGTGTGATTAATGCACGTTTAGTTAATTATGTTCCATTCCTTGAAGGATGAGAATTTTTGATAAATATTAATCTATTCCCTGAAGTGAATGTGACAATATATGAACGCGCTCTTGATGTAAATATATTACAATTCACCTCGAGAAGAAGTAATATGATTGAGAGAATATATACTCAATATTTCGTATTTTAAATTTTCTCCTGAAGAAGTAACACAACTGAAATTTCCTCATGAAGTAGGAAAATATTATGAAAGTGTGTCTTTATGTGCTTAAACAAAATAATGAGCTATTCAAAGTTATTTTTTAAGCACATTTTCATTTCCTGGAGTGAATGAAGAAATACCACAACTCATCTCCTGAATAGCTAGAATAACAAAGGAAATAAATATTATTCTGTGGCATAAAAATTATAGCCGCACGTACCTGTTGTACGTAAAACATCTTGGATAATTTTATTAAGTATCATTCTAAGGCAAATGCATTCCTGTAGAATGCTTTCTATTGCAACCACATTAATATATTATGGTTAGTTATTGAGTTCCCTGAAGGAAATAGCAAACTCGTGCATCTTTTAAGTGGTTGCCGCATTGATACAAAAATTTCAGATGTTAATGGTATTTCTCCTTGAAAGAGATATTTGTCACAAAATTAGTGGTAGAAATATTAAAAATATTTTTAGAATTAGCTTTATATTGTTTATTTGATTATGGCTTCCTCTCATGATACCAGAAGTGTCTGAGCGATATTTGGTAGTACAAAATTTAACAAAAGCTCCTGAAGAGCTAATTGTTTGTCTAGAAGACACATGATACCAGTAGCGTCCTAATAATATTATATTGTGGATAAAAATAAAGGCTCTCAAAGAGCTTATATACAAATATGTCATTCATATTATATGATTATGGCCAAAGCATATGTTGTAGTAAACCTGAAGTTTACTAATACAAGTGACTATCATATTAAGGCTATAAATGATTGGAAGATTGAAAATCTTCCTGTTTCCACAATCATAGGAGGTAAAATAATATGTATGTGAGAAGTTATCCGCCTTATTCTTCAATTTGTACTACATCATGTAACACAGTGAACCAGAAGTTACATTAGCAAAAGCAGTCACAGTAAACCAGAAGTTTTACTGAGGCAAAAGTAGCCACGGTAAATCAGAAGTTTACTAATGCAAACGTTTATGCCTTACTAAACCAGAAGTTTACTAAGAGATAGCACATGCAATGATAAACTTGAAGTTTTCATTTGCCATTTTTAAATGAGTGTCACGACCCGAAATCCCACATTTAGGCCATGATGGCGTCTAACGTTGTACCCGCTAGACAAGCCAACGTTTTGGGTAAAATTTACTATTCTCTTTATTTATGACATCTAAAAGTTAACAATAAGCATGACGATTAAATAAGAATGCGAAAGCTACGAAGTTATCAACTTAATATGATAAAAAATACGAAATATTCGTACATAAACCCCCAGAATTGGTGTCACAAATCTCACGGACAGTCTAAGATTTCTACAACAAGAGTCTGAAATGAACAAGTACAACTGTCTGGAAATACAAATAAGACAGAAAGGAAAAGATATATGGTGACGCCAAGGCCCACGAACGTTTGCGGGACTACCTCGGTGTCGCCTGTGTGGACTGAAGGATACTCCCTCTATCAGTGTCCACTGGGTCCGGCTCCGTAATCTGCATAACATAAAGAAGTGCAGGTGTAGCATCAGTACAAACGACCCCATGTACTGAGTAAGTGTCGAGCCTAACCTCGGCGAAGTAGTGACGAGGCTAGACACGACCACAACAAATTACCTGTACAGTTCTACAATATATAACAGGGAAATGACAGGAAATAAACAATTAAGTATGGAAAGACAGGGGACAAATAATGGGGAAAACAAGAGAGAACGGTAATGAGTCACTGAGCAAGGCAACAATATAGAAGAGTAAAAGTCAACAGGAAGTAACAACACAAACAAATATGTACACGGCATCACCCTCTGTGCTTTACTCTCATCCTCACCAAAACAAGTGCACGACATCACCCTTCGTGCTTTTACTCTCGTCTTCACAATGCAATACATGAAATGAATACACGGCATCACCCTTCGTGCTTTTACTCTCATCCTCACAATGCAATAAATAAATAAAAGGGCACGACATGTTCCTTCGTGCTTTTCAATTTAATATCATGGCACGGCATCACCTTTCGTGCTTTACACTCTTCCTCGCCCAATCAACATCAAACAGAAACTTGTCAAGGAAATCAACAGTAGGAAGTACAATTCATAACCACGCAGCAAGGGGATAACAACCAAGAATAATACCGCCCGACAAGGGACTCAGCTATAACCAATCTCATACGAGTATATAACTTAATAAGATCACTCCTCCACTGAAACAACTTATCACAAATCCTTAATCAAGTATTCTCAGCAATTTAACAACTTCCAAAATGAATCTACTTCATAACACAATGAATATCGAAGCAATAACATGTAATACATCAAAACCGACTCACGGGCATGCTTGACAAACAATGTATAGGTAATTGTCACCTCACCTATACATTGAACATGATTGGAACAAGTAGCACATACGACTCAACACCTATTCCCTCAAGCTAAAGTTAGGCCAAACACTTACCTCGATGCCACGAACACAATCAAGCCTCAACTACCGCTTTACCTCTTGATTCCACCACCAACTCGCTCGTATCTAGCCACAAGTTACTTAATGGTATCAATAAATGCTAAATGAATAAGTTCTAATGCTTGGAAATAAGTTTTCTAAGGTTTTCTCCAAAAAGTCAAAAATCCACCCCTGGCCTGCTTGGTCCAAACCCGAAATTCAGACCAAAACCCGATTACCCATTCACCTCCGACCCCGGGTATATATTTAGTTTTGGAATCCGACCCCAAATTGAGGTCTAAATTCTCCAAATTTCAATATTCTTAGGTTTTACCCAAAATTCTCAATTCCCCCATGAAAACCCTAGATTCTAGGATGAAATCTTGTAAGAAGAAGTTAAGGAGTAAAGAAAATGAGTTAGAAATCACTTACAAATGTTTTGGATAAGAAAGAGTGTTTAGCAAATCGCCTAGTATGTTTTTAGGGTTTTGAAAAATAGAAAATAACTGAAAATCCCGTTTATATATTTCCCTCCCAGGCCTCCACCGCGAACCGTGCTGGAGCGACCGCGGCCGCGAAGGTTCCACCGCGGGCCGCGCTAGGGCGACCGCAAAGGTCCACCGCGGACCGCGAGAGGTCGACCGCGGACCACGCTACAGGTTCAGAGATTTGATCCCCCCTGATCTGCAACTGTTGTGATCTAAGTCTAAAAACACCCCAGAACCTTCCCGAAACTCCCCCCGAGCTCTCGGGGCTCAACACCAATTATACACACAACTTCAAAAACATCCTACGGACTCAGTCGTGCAGTTACTCTACCAAAATAACATCAAACACAATGAAATAGGCCTCGTAATCCTTGTAGTATTTCATAACATTTTAAACTCTCATATTTTCTACTTTTAGCTCGAATCACGCCAAACTTAGTCTGTTTCTTACCAAATTTCACAGATAACTCATAATAAACATATTGAACCTGTTCCAGGCTTCGGAACTACAATATGGGCCAGATCACACAAGTTTCACATCAAATTTCATTTTCTAAAGCCTTTATATTTTTCAGAAAATAATTTTCTTTAAAAATCCATTTCTTGGACTTGGGACCTCGGAATTCGATTCCGGGCATACGCCCAAGTCCCATATTTTCTAACGGACCCTCCGGGACCGTCGAAGCACGGGTCCGGGTCCGTTTACCAAAAACATTGACCAAAGTCAACTGTATTCAAATATTCATCATAAATCCAACCTTTTGTAAATTTTCCACATAAAGGCTCCCCGGCTACGCGCCCGGGCTGCGCACACATATCGAGGTGAGATAAACGGAGGCTTTCAGGGCCTCAGAACACATATTTAGTTAAATTGCATGGGATAACCTTTTGGGTCATCACAATGAGCTATTTGAGAATTCAGATAACCATAAACTGAAGAACTAGAAGATTCTTCACGAATTCTCTTGTGTTGCTTGTTCTCAAAATAAATTGATTATACCAGCTAAAGTTGGGACTAAAATCCCTGAATTCTGAAATATATAAAAGGTGAATATGGGCTCATTCACCTATCATGTGACCCACTTATAGATGCATATATGAGATGGTTACATGTGTAATTATTGTCAACCTGCAGTTTGGCATTTGAAATTTCTTTTATCAGTTAAGAGCATAAATTTCAGATTATGAAATCAAGATAGTTCATCTTGATGATGATGGTTTATATCCAAGCTAGTTTAGCATTGAATACCTCCTATTAATGGCTAAACTATCGCTTATGAGAACAAATCTTCATGTGTTGGTCTAAGATTTTCTAAATTGCATATAGCAACACTTGTATGCATCATGCCAATAATATATAATATGTCCTCCCCTCACAATTGGTTTAGGAAACCAAATATTTTTAGTATCTTTTGATGTGTGGTATATGATTAATTCCTCTACCACAATGCACAAAGATAAGTTTACCAAAGAATATTGGGGATATATGTTAGTTTTTCTAACATTCGGGGGATGGAATAAGCAGTTGAAAAATATGTATATGAATCGAATTATCATTAGTATGATCCTCACTCAGAAGATAATTCAAGTCAAATGCCAGAAGCATTTGCTGATCCAAAATTAAATATCATATTTCATTGCAAATGCTTCTATTAAAATTAAAGTCCCTAAAGGATGAAGTTTACTATATGCATGAAGCGTGGTAGACCAATCAGTTCCAAAGGTAACAATCCTTGAAAGGGATAGGAGCAAATGATCAAAATGATCATAATAAGGAGGAAATGAGCTCTAGAAGAGCCCACGACATAACATTTCATGAAACTCCAGAAGAAGTTCAGGTACCTGAAAATAAAGAAAGTTATGAGATCTCAACAGGTTATGTCGCTTGGGAACCGATACATGTGATGACCCAAAAGGTCATCCTAAGTAATTCCAGCTAAATCTGTATTTTGAGGCCCCGAAAGCCTCCGTTAATCTCACCTCGAGATTCGTGCACAGCCCGGGCAGGTAGCCGGGAAGCTTCCATGTGAAAATTTGATAAAAATGAGATTTTTGAATTGGATAATTGAGTAAAGTTGACTTTGGTCAACATTTTTGGTAAACGCACCCAGAACTGTGATATGACGGTTCCGGAGGGTCCGTAGGAAAATATGGGACTTGGGCGTATGCCCGGAATCGAATTCCGAGGTCCCAAGCCCGAGAAATGAATTTTTAAAGAAAATTATTTTCTGAATATAATCAAGGAATTTGAAAATGAATAATTATGTGAAAATTGTGTTAGCGGGCCCGTATTACGGTTCCGGAGCCCGGTACAGGTTTATTATGTGTCACTTGTCCTATCTGTGAAATTTGGTGTAAAACGAACTTGATTTGATTGGTTTCGGATCCAAATGAGGAAAAATTGGAGTTAATGAAGTTTTGAGGTTTTTAAAGAAGTTGAAATTTGGCTTGAAAGATGATTTTATGTTCCCGAGGTCTGAATGAAATTCCGAGACCGGGAGTGATTCCTTTGTGTCATTTATAACTTGTCTGCAAAATTTGAAGTCATTCCGAGTAGTTTAGGTTGGTTCGGCGCATTGAAGTGAATTCTAGAATTTCAAAGTTCTTAAGTTTGATCAATGTGGTTTTGGGGTTTGATTTCGAGTTCCGTTGTTGTTTTTCATGTTCCGGAAGTTCGAGCAAATCCGTATCATGAATACAGACTTGCCGGTGCTTTTCGACGGGGGCCCGAGGGGCTCGGGGGTGTTTTAGACCCCCGGGAGCTAAGTTGGAAAAATCAGAAAATCTGCTATCTGGTTTCCTTCTCTGCGATCGCAAAAGGTGGGTTGCGATTGCAGAGAAGGATTTTGCTGGGCTAGTGATTGTTCATCGCGATCGCAGAGGTATGGGTTCCACACCTTCGCGATCGCAGCCCGTTTCTTGCGATCGCATTGAGTCGTGTCTGGGTCGGGTGAGTTTGTTCTTCGCGATCGCAGGACCCCCGCCGCGATCACAGAGGTCTTGCCAGTTGTTCTTCGCGATCGCTGGACCCCTGCCGCGATCGCAGAGGTCCGGCCAGTTGGCCTTCGCGATCGCAGGCCCCTTGTCG